>BQNB010048047.1:0-11811 GCA_026074375.1 Tanacetum coccineum
TTATTAATCTACATGTAAATATGTTCAAAAAAAATCTACATGTAAATAATACTATTGATCGTAACATTAGGAATACGTGACGTGCTTTATACAAACTACGCCGTAGCGAAGCGCGGGTATCAAACCTTGTTTATATCAAATACCAGTTGATAAATCGCTATTTATTTGTTTTACAAATAAAGTGAAGAGCTCAATGGTCGGAACATAAACACTTGATGAGACTTTTAATGTGAGAAATGGTTATCTATATAACTCTAATATTACACTAATATTCTACGAGCTATGCAGTGGAAAAGTAACACATATAGCAACTATAATTAACATAAACAAACATAAAAGGAAAACGTACATCTAGCAAATCAAGCTAGTGACGAAACGCAAACGTCTTCGAGTACACACATGTGTGTAATACATGCGAAACCAAAACCCTCCCAGTTGCTAAAGTACGCAACATCTACGTGTATCCACACTACATGTTAACTAATATCACCCGAATGCTAGTTCCACGAACCAACGCTCAAGAATACTACAAGTAGTCGAACTCAAACACCTTTCCCATAGGGGGTGCTTGTTTCATCGACTTACAAGATAAGAGAAGAAGGGATAGAGTAAATAATGAGGTTTAGGGATCTTCTATTTATAGTGCTAGGATTAGGGTTACATAGTTTTGGGAAAAGACTACATAATCTTGACACTTTTGGTCCCTCTTCTTTTCCTTCCCTATGGTCGGTCACAAAAATAACCAAACACACCATTGGTGTTGACTTTTTGACTTTTCTAATATTTATAGATAATTACTTTTAATTACCCATTAATTAAAAAACATTATAGTTAATTAATCGTAAACGAACTAATTAACGACCGTTAGTATACAAGGTTATAAATAGCGTGAGGCGTGGCGGCATTGCCAAGCCTCACGCCTTTGCGAGCCATGGCGAGTCATGGCGTTTTTAAGGCGTGACTTAAAGCGGCACAAAATATGAAAATATTTATATATTTATATCATATTTCAAATATATTGAGCTTACAAAAAGTGTCATACATAAGGAATAAAGTCAAGAAACTATCTTTGCATATATAAAAATACGATTTTTATCGAAATTGAATTCAAAAAACCTCCATGCATCACGCTTTATCGCGCCTTATCACGTTTTTCCACTCCTCTTCTCACGTCAAGCCTTAAGCCCAAGCCTTGGTATATTGTGTAGCGTGGAGGTCAAGCCTCGCGCCTTTGCGAGGCCTTAGCGGCGTCATGGCGCGCCTTTCAGAACGATGGTATTTTATCGTTGGAATATTAATATACATAATAAATATACACTTATATTATTATATACATTAATCGAGTATTAAATACATATATAATAAATATACGCTCATATTATTATTATTATTATTATTATTATTATTATTATTATTATTATTATATATACCAATAGAGTGATATCTAAATGTATACGTGTGTGACCTCGTATGCTCACGTATTCCTAGCCGTATAAATATCCGTATGACATGAGCACAAACCAACATTTAATATATCTTGTGAGCCCTCCGCGTAGTAGTAAGTTTCAATTCTTTTGACTAATCAATAAATAAATCTTTAAAACTTTGTATCTAATATATTATTTTTTGAAAGGCTATATATTATAAATAGTAGATCTCAAAAACGAGACCTCGCAAATCGAGCTATACAAAGTTGGTTATGTGTGTTTTTTAAGTAGTGTTGTGTAGATTTAAAACACATGCTTAAATATATGTTTGATGAAAAATATAAGTCTCAACTACAGAGTTTTTCATAAATGACCGAGCGATAAGTATGATTGTATGACTTACATATATTATTCGTTCAAATGAAGCGAATAACCCGAAGGTCGGAACATAAACACTCGATGAGTCTTTTAATATATGTTGTGAGCCTTTTGTCCCTGCCCAGGCGGGATTGAATATCGTAGTTGTTGTTGTTGTTATTGTTGTGAGCCTTCCGTGTAGTAGTAAGTTTCATTTATTTCGATTAATCACAAAATAAACCTTTAAAACTCTATCTCTAATATATTATTTTTTTTAATGCTATATCATAAACAGAGAATCCCAAAAACGAGACCTCGCAAATTGAGCTATACAAAGAAACCAAGAGGCCAAAACACTACAAACCTCTAACCTACGAGAAACCGGAACTACATATACAATCAGGAAAAAGTATTAAAAAAGCCTGGCCACCCAACATGTCCAATCCACCTTCACGTTTGATTTAATACGAGCCGAAATCCGTAGCTTAGCCATCCCGTTCAGTCTCGTAGTCCTGAAAAGGGTGTTCCACATGGTGCTAGTTCCCAAAGTTATAACAATTTCTCCCCTTTAGCTAGTGAATTACCTCCTCCCCCTATTGGACCTCACCCAGCCGAGTCTTCTATGTCCGAAGAGGTTGTTCAACCTACTCTAGATGTTGTTGTTGATAGGCCTAATAGTTTGGACGTGAACTCTCCTAACTCAATTAAGTCCAATCCTGATCTTAATATGAATTTGGGCCTTGGGACCGATGTCAGTGACAATGATAAAGAACTCGAGGATGTTTTTGGCAGCTTTGAACGCATATCTCAGAATGTAATATTAGGCAGCCAAACTAATGTTGGAAAAGAAAGTCCAAACAGAAGAAGAGAAATTTGGTTGTTGGTGGTTCCTCCACGTCTCAAGCCTTGAAATCCCAGCTGAATCAAGACGATTGCATTGATGAGGTGGTGGCCATTAGGAATATCGGAGAACAACTGGGTTTCTCTTTTGGGCCTAGGTCCCAGAGGGGCTCCCAATGATCGGTTTGATTCTATAGTCGTTGGTTATTTTGGTGTTGTTCATTTTAATGATCGGTATTTCCCTAAATTCTAATGGCCTTGGTGGAGATAACAAGAAAAGCTGGATTAATGAGTTGGTTGATCGCAATTCCCCTTTATTTTTTGGGGTGTAGGAAACCAAATTAGAATCAGTAGATCAGTCTTTTATCCGGTCTCTTTGGCTTCGTAATTATGCTTAGTTTGCTTTCAGTGGATCGGTGGGTGCTTCGGGGGCATTCTTATCATGTGGGATTCTCGCATTTTTACAATGGAGCAAACCTTTTGTGATCGTAACTTCCTTGGTATCACATGTTCTTAGGTGGGGATGGCGAATAAAGTGGGCCTCCTTAATGTTTATGCGCCTCAATCTAGTCCGTTGAAAGAGGCCTTGTGGTCCTCTATCGAGTCCATGTCACTTCGGTTAATGTCATATGGGTTGTTTTTTGTGATTTTAATGTTGTCAGATCCCGTGACGAGCGTAGTGGTTGCAGATTTGACATCGATGAGGCTAATGTGTTCAGCGACTTTATATCTAGGGTCGGGTTCTTTGACTTCCCTCTTGGTGGGCGGCGATTTACGAGGTTTGATCAAGAGGGTAGAAAGTCAAGCAAACTGGATAGATTCATGGTGTCTCCTGTATTTTTTGACTTTTGGAAAGATGCTCACGTTAAGGTCATGTATCGCTCCTTCTCGGACCACTGCCCCATCCTTCTCAAAGTAGAGTCATTGAACTTTGAGCCGAATCCTTTTAGCGTTTTTGATAAATGGATAGGAAATGCGGACTTTAATGCCTTCATTTTGGATTTTTGGAATCAGGCCTTACCATCGTCTCTGTTCTCCCCTGATATTCTTCTTAAGAACAAGCTAAAAAGTTTAAGGTTGGCCATCAAAGCCTGGTCATGTGAGCAGGTCTCGGCGCAAATCCAACCCAAAGAGACCCTGCTAGGTCGGCTATTAGATTGGGATGTTAGAGCTGAGAATGGCCTTCTAAGTGACGTCGATATTGCTAAGAGGGAGGAGTGGCTCATGGATTTGGGTCATATAGAGCAACTTCGTCGGGATGATATCCGACAAAAATTTCAAATCAAATAGGTTGTGGAGGGGGATGAGAATACTCACTTTTTCCATTCAATTCTTAGGAATAATTATGATAATTATTCAATCAAAGGCATAAATGTAAACAGGCATGGATTGAATCTCCTGATGATATTAAACAAGCTTCCCTTGATCACTTTCACTTTTCGGCAAGATTTAAAGAGGAGATCATGACCAAACCCTCTTTTACGAGCTCTAGATTTCGTACGTTATCTCCTAATGTTGCGAAAGCTCTTGAATCTATATTTACTATTGATGAAGTAAAGGATGCCGTTTGGAACTGTGTCGGGTCTAAAGCCCCGGGCCCGGATGGCTTTAACTTCAACTTCATTAAATCTCATTGGGAGGTGCTCAAGTTTGATTTTTAGAATTGTGTGAAACACTTTGAGTTAACAGGTCATTTGGGTAATGGGTGTAATGCCTCTTTTGTGGTCTTGATTCCTAAAAAGAATAACCCCCTTGGTTTCTCGGATTATCGCCCTATTAGCCTAATCGGGTGTGTTTGCAAGATCATCTCAAAGTTGCTTGCTTCCCGTCTAGCGGGGGTCATTGATTCGGTTATCAGACCAAATCAATCTGCATTCATTGAAGGTAGATAAATTTTAGATGGTTGTCTTATTGCAAATGAAGTAATTAGAATGGCCTCGCTGGAAAATCCGAAACTGCTCCTTTTTAAGGTTGATTTTGAAAAAGCGTTCGATAGTGTAAATTAGAAGTTTCTTCTCAATGTTATGAGACAAATGGGGTTTGGGCTTAAATAGAGGAAGTGGATATATTCTTGTCTTGCCTCGGCCTCCATCTCTATTATCATAAATGGCTCTCCGACTAAGGAGTTTAAGATGGAAAGGGGGTTGCGTCAAGGTGACCCTCTCTCACCTTTCCTTTTTCTCTTGGTCGTTGAAGCCCTTCAGGTGACCGTTTTAGAGGCGTGCAATGTTGGTCTCTATAACGGGGTCTCCCTTACTTCAAATGGAGCTAACATATCCCTTTTGCAGTATGCAGATGATGCGTTATTTTTTGGTGAATGGTCTAGATGGAATGCCAAGAACCTTATCCATATCCTCAAATGCTTCGAACTTGGATCGGGTCTTAAGGTTAATTTAGCCAATAGTATAATTCTTGGAGTCGGTGTCCCAATTAATGTGGTTCATGAGGTTTCCGCATCTCTTGGTTGTGCTCATGATTCTCTCCCCTTTATTTACCTTGGGCTTCCGGTTGGTAGAAAAATGCGGCTATGTGAAGGTTGGGACACGGTTGTCAACCGCGTTAGAAACAGACTCTCTAGCTGGAAAGCCAAGTACTTGTCGATAGGTGGAAGACTTACTCTCATTAAGTCGGTCCTTGGTAGTATTCCTATCTTCTATCTGTCTCTTTTCAAATCGCCTGTTAAGATTATTGACGTGTTGGAATCTTTAAGATGTCGTTTTTTCTGGGGGTTTAAGGAGGGGCAATCAGGTATGTATTGGGTTAAATGGAATTCCATCTTGCTTGATTCCAAATCCAAAGGCTTGGGGGTTGGTAGCCTTCACGCAAAAAACCTTAGTCTTTTAGGAAAATGAAAATGGAGATTCTTGACAGAAGATAAGGCTCTATGGCGTGTGGTGATTAACAAGTTCTATGGTTTGAAGGGGGGTTTCAATTCGCCTATTAACAACTTCAAGACCAGTGGGATTTGAGTTGATATTATTAAAACTATTAAGAACATTGAAGCTATTGATGCCTCCTTTGATATATCCTTTATGCGCAAAGTCATAGATGGAGGTTCCACTTTATTTTGGAAGGACCCTTGGTGTGGGGTTGGTTCGTGTCTTATGGACATCTTCCTGAGATTGTATGCTCTTGATTCGTGTAAAGATTGCCTTGTTAAAGACCGTTGGAAGTTTAAAAATAGAGTTTGGTGTGGAAATTGGAATTGGGCGAATTCCCCCTAAGGATAGAGCTATCAATGAGGTTTTTGATCTCGTCTCGTTAATTGGCAATCTCATTTTATCGGCGGAAGGTTCTGACAAATGGTTGTGGTCCTATGATGATTCATGGTTTGTAAATTTATGTCAAAACTCTCTATAGATTCAATCAACTTATCTCCCTTAGTGATCATATTATTGGAGAATGTCATCGACGTAACTCTTGGATCCCCCGTAAGGTTAACATTTTTGTTTGGAGAGCCTCGTTAAATAGGCTTTCGACGCGTGCCAATCTTGCTTCCCGGCATATCACTTTGGCCTCCTCTAACTGTCCTTTTTGTGACATCGAAATTGAGCAGGTAGTTCATTGTCTCATTCGGTGTCCTCGAGTCATTCCTATTTGGAGGAAGATTTGGAGTTGGTGGAGTTTGGCCACCCCTATCTCGTTTCCTTCTTTCTCTATTACTGATATTGCTATGGGTAATATTGGTAGCGGCGGCTGTATGCATATGCGAAAGGTTCTAAATGGTGTCTTCCAAATTGCCCTTTGGGTCATTTGGAATTGGCGAAACAAAGTGGTTTATGCTTCAGGGGATTTGATAGCTAAGACTATAGAGGATGATGTTTTTCCCGCTATTCAAAGAGTGTCTAAGACATGGATTGCTGCTCGTCTCTCAACTACGAAGCCGGCTAACTGGAATAACTGTATTTCTAAGCCTTTTGAGCTGTTTTCCTAGTCGATGGGCCTGCATCATTTGGGGAGTTTGGATCAGCGTTTCTGCATTTTTTGGGGTGTTTGGTTCGGTGGGTGTTTGGCTCTCTTGGTCCCCTTCTGTTGCTTTTGTATATTTGGTATATAATATGTTGTCTCTCTCTATAGGTTAGTTTTGGTTAGCAGGCTAGTTGGTCCTTTTGGTGGTTCAGCTTTGGTTGTAGTTTGCTTTTTTCTTTTTGGTTGCTTTTAGTCTCTTTTGTTTGGCGTGTGGATGCCTTTTGTAGGCTTCTCTTCTTGTTTAATATATTTTGCCTTTAAAAAAAAGGCTTCTTGTCCCCGACTTTTTAGTCTCTGATGAAGAACCTTGAAGATGACCATCTTGGGGTGTGCTGACTTTAGTTCAGCTCCTTAGGTTAAGTTTGTGTTTCAGGGCTCATTTCAAACTGTGTGTATCAGACCTTTGAAATATTCACTGGTAAATACAAACAACCCAAATACATAATAATCCCAGAACACTTGTTCACTCCATGACTTTCAGTTTCACACCATAGTTAAACCCCAAGACCATCTCAGCCTTTCTTACAACAAAACAACCTCATATACCCAAGACAATAGACAATGATACTCACTGAAGATGCATTCAATGAGAGATGCATTAGCTGAGCTCTGCCGCTTTGCCCCTTTTCCACTGATTATATAATCAGCGTCAACACAAGCTTTATCATTACATGCTTCATACATTGAATGTGATGGATTTTTGTGAGTGTTGAATTTGGATATTAATTTTGATGTATCGTGGGCATTTTTTATTTGTGTTTGTTTTGTGTTGTGAGATGTGATTTTGTAGTGGCGGGGTGATTGTAATGGTGGGGTGATTTTGATGTGATGATAGGTCTAACATTGAAGTTCTTATCACGAGTGTGTCTTTCTCCCCCTCAAAAAATGCATATGGAGTTAGCAATTTTTAAAGGCTTTACACATTGATATTTTTCACCATGTTCAGGGAGGGATTGAATCCCTTGATCGAATTGCTTCGATACTAAGTTTTTATCTCGCCCAGAGGAGAGATGAAGTTTTTGTGGGTGTTTGAATACTTTGGCCTCAAGTTGAAACCTTGTGGCTTGACCAACTTTGTTGGCATTATAGTTTTTGGCAAAGTATCAGCCATCAACGGATTTGTTGTTTCTTTACCGGTAGCCGTTTGCTCTGGAATAGCCAATTCTTTCTTGTTGTTTAGGCATGATGAATTGATTACCATTTTTGGTGCGATGGTTAAACCGTCACTTGGTGAACTTTCAGCACTATGGCTATCATGTTCGTGGATCTGTGATGCTTTAGCCGTAAGGCAAGGAGATTCTTCCTTTTTCTGTTCTGATTTTACTTGGAAGTCTAAGCTTTATATTCAACTTACAGCAGTGGGTCAGCACGTCAGCGGGTGCACTAAAGGTTTAGCTCACTCAGGTTGAGTTCAGCTTGGAAGGGGTTTAAGTTTGGATCAACTCCTGAGCAACCCATTTTAATATCAGAGCCGCACTTTACTTTTCATTATAAGCTTGAACAAACACCCTCTGAACATTTATACCAGCACCTCTCAGTTAACCCACAACCCTCCTTTTTATACCGGCTGATTTTTAATCAGCTTCCATAAATTAAATAAGCCCAGCTAACCAAACAGCCCCAACAAGCAGCAATCTTAAAAAATTCATATCAGAACCTATTGTACAGATTTGAGTTTATCAGTGTACCTAGGTTCAGCGGGTGATCGGCTTGGCATGTTCTGTGGTTCAACGACTGGCTCAGGCTTAGCCAGAATTGAGACAACAAAATGCATCTCAGAGGAGGGTTAGAACCTCAGAGGTTAGAGGTTCATAGACACGTTCAGAGGCCGCTGATGCTGATGGGGAAAGTCAGCTGTCTAATGTTTAATGTTTCAGCGGGTTGAGTGGAAGGTTCAGACCATGTTTTTCATGCTTGGGTCAGCGGGTTTTGTTGTTTTGTTGTTTTGATTCAGAGGTTGAAACGAGGTTGAAACTCAGAGGTCTTGGTTAACTTGAGGTTCATGTACAGGTTATAGTACCTTCTTGAAGGTTGAGATCTATGATATTCCAACATAACAGCTCCAATCAGCTCCTCATGCTCTGAATTATCTCTTAATCCTTTGATTAAAACCAGCTCCATCCTTTTTATAAATCAGTTTCTACTATAAGTTGAACCAACCTATATACCTTCAACACAAATCCACTACCGTAACCACTATAACAACCGTAAGAACAAATACAGTGTCATATCCAAACCCATATTACCATGAAACCATTATTTACCTAATACAACAATCATCACTAACATGTTTACCCACCTCACAGAGAAAAAAAAAATCAATCTTCACTTGTAATTAAATCCCGTCCTATTGGCCAAGAGGAAAGAATCCACACAATTTTTTTGTGATTTGGCTCTTCTTGTGTGAGGTTTTGTAGATTTTGAATCTTGATGTTGTTGAAATTTTGAGGGATGAATTTTTTTGATTTGGTGATGGGTTGGTTTGTGGTTTTTAATTTGTGATGGTGTGAAGAGTGAGTTGTGTTTGCTGTTTGTTTTGGTTGTGAGAGAGAGTGGGGTTATGTTTTGCTTCAGCCAATGAACACATGGGTATCTTTGATAAGTGTGTTCTCTATCTTTGACAAGTGTGTTCTCCCCCCCTCAAAAGTTGCAATACAAGCATCTTTTGATCGTTAAAACGCTCTCTGGAAGACACCCCTTTGTTGTTTACCAGACCCTTACTTTTCATTGAAGGCTGAACAAACACCCTCTAATTACTTCACTTGTAACTCAGCTAACCGATTCAGTACTTCATATCAGACCCTTTTTAATCAGCTAACCCATATCAAGTTAAGCCTCAAACCAGCAAATTGCGTATGCTGATATAAAGCATTCGTACTGAAATTCTGCTGATATTCTACTCAGCTCCGTGTTTCGCTAAAGTTCAATGACATTGGTTCAGCGAGTCAAGTTCCTGCTTCAAGGTTCAGGTACCAGCGGGTTTATTAAGACTCAGCTGGTGAGTTAAGGTACAGCAGGTCTAACCTTGGCTCAGCGGGTCAGATTGCGGGCTTTGAGGTTCAGTAGTCTGAAATTCAATCAGCTTCTCTTCTCTACACTTCTGATATTTCTTTATCAGTCTCTGATCTGATTAACAAACATCAGCTATCACTAACGAACTCTAAGGTATACTCGATTGATTTTCAAGCCAAAACACTCTTGAAACCTTTATTTCAAAGACCAATTTAATCTCATAACACATAGCATATCATTGGTCACTGAATAAGTTTCGTACCAAAGTTAGGTTTGACCTAACAACGACTCATGAGCACCCCTGAAAACATATCAGCTTCAGCTGATTGTGGTTCACATTCAGTGGGTTTGGTTTCAGGTCAGCGGATCAGGTTCAGCGGGTGGTATCCAGCGGGTTTAGTGTTCAGAGACTAAACCCCAGAAACCTAATTACGCTAAGCTCGTATCTCATAAAAAACACCATTCAGACCTCTGGTAGCTCAGACCAGATTCCTTAGCTCAGCACATGACATCCGCATGTCATCCCAATTCAGCTTTATCCCATCAGCTCCCATACATCGTGATCAAATCATTCAATGATTCTTATCAGTCCATTACCCATCTGATTCTTTTCAGCCAACCTGTGTCAGGCTAAGCCCGAAGTAATGAACAAAACAGCCTCTGGTTTTCTGGTTCAGAGACGTGTTAGGTCAGAGTGTTCATCGGTTCAGAGGGTTCAGATGGTCAGTGACCGAGTTTGGTTTAGCTGACTTGGGTTTAGTTCAGCTTGGAGAGGTTTCAGTATGGGTCAGAGGGTAACAAATTTCTCAGTCTACTGATCCCATTTTCTATCAATACAAAACAACCCATTTAACCTCTGAGAACACTCGGCTGACTCGTGTTAAGCTTAATTCCGAAACTATGAACTACACCTCTTCTCACCCCTGAGTAACTCGTTCAGGGTCAGTGGCCTATCTTCATTTTTGAGGGATTTCAGAAACCCACTGAGATTAACACAACCATAAAACTTCTTTTGAAGTTTCTACAAAACTCACCCACTGATATATACTTCCTAACCGAACTTTGATTCATAAACCCACTTTGATATGCACCGATTCTTTTAATCATTGGATCGTCATGTTGATTCAAGCAACCATACCAGCTCATTGATAATCATCAGTGTACCCTTTACCAACCAGGTTCAGACATTTGTCACTCACTGAGTAGCAATATCAGCCGCTCATTCTAACAAACAACACATTGATTTCTTTTTAATGAGTATCTCACATACCCATTTTACATCAGCAACCCATCCATTTCGGTTGATGCTAAACAACCATCATCTACACCATGACAAATACCTCAATACTACAAACCCTTTTTACGAAATCCCTTCCCATTTTTCATAGCAATCCTCTTCAAAAAACGGAAACAACATAACTTCATACAAAATTCATCTTAACAAACAACCACCGCTGCAGTCTGTTGGTTTGTTCTTGTTCTTGACTTGGAATTTTTGATCGAGAATATGGATTTTGATTTAGGTAGTTGTTTAATCGATGGGTGTAGATCTGGGTATGGATGATTGTTCGTGGGTTTGATGATTTGTGGGGATTTTGGTTATGTTATGATTTGTTGATGTTGGTTAAGATTTGGATTTTGTTACTGTATTTGGATTGGTTTTTCGTGTGATGAATTTGAGTTTATGTGGATGAAGATCTGTTGATGATTTTTTGTGCTGATTTTTTGGCGTGGTAGGAGGATTATCGGTGTATCTTGTTTATGAGATATATGAGGTGTTTTTATGTTTTTGAAGGTTTATTAGCAGCTATTTTTGAACAGGCTATGAGATTAACTCGTCCGCTCTGATACCACTTGGTGGTTTTTATTCTTGTGCAAAACACGGACCTATAAGGATCTATAAAGAACAAGTTTTCACAATTAACCAATTGACCACTAATAACAAAGTTTGTACTTTTCAATGCTTTATAAATCTTATTAGAATGAATTTATGATTTACAAGTGCACCCGGTTGTTTGCAGACCAACAACCGGGATATTGAATGACAAACTATACTCACATTGTTCAAAGCTTTGCTCATGAACCAATGGGAAAAGAACCCTACCACTAAGATATTACATTGTTTGTTTTTTGTGTGTGAGAATTCTTAACCTATCTCTATTACAAGTGAACATATATATAGTGGGAAAGTGAAGCTTCCATGTGA
>BQNB010048047.1:15900-42768 GCA_026074375.1 Tanacetum coccineum
AGAATAATGAAAGCACAATGTTATGAAGTGTTGAAATATGGAAAATTATGAAAAAAGCATAAAAAATGGAAAAATGTTGAAAAGGGAAAAACGGAGCATTTCAAAGCTAATGTTTCTTTAATCCCTTAAGATGAATACTTAGCTACTTTTTGAAGTAATTAATCAAGGGGGATTAAGATTCTTAGTTTTCTAAAGAATTATTTATAAGTATGGGGGACGAGCATCTTAGCACTATTCCGGAAATGGAATCAGACGAAGTAATAAAGTCTAGTGTCTAGAACCTTGTTCCAATCCCAAGAGAGTCCGAGGGTGTTTCTGACGATACATGTGATGTACCTTTTTGTGATAATTTTCCTCCTCTTGATGTTCTAAACGATCACTTTGAGATTTTCTCCGATTCTAACGATGATTGTACTTCGAGTGATAACGATTCTTTTGAGAACATCGATTACGTTGAGGCATCACCTCCTGAGGACTCTCTTATAATGGGGAATGAGGAACTTAGCACTATTCCTGAAAAGGAATCGGACGAATTCATAAAGTCTAGTGCCGAGGACCTTGTTCCAATCCCAAGTGAGTCCAAGGGTACATCCGTGAATGATAGTGAGAGTGTTTCACCTTCGAGTGATGATTTCTCTCCCATTAGTATTTTTGAGGAAAAATCCGTGACTTACTCCAACCCTCTCTTCGATTCATGTAACCGCCCGAGATTTTGACGTTATGACGATCGCGGATTCCGTCGTCAATAATATTATTTTAATATTTATTATCAAGTATGATCGAAAGTCGACATTAAAATTTTAAATTTTTATTTACCCGAATAAATATATTCGTGTTTCATTGTGAATGATTTGGAGAAAATTTTATTTTCATCGACTCGTAAGTCGAACCGAGACCGCGTGTGGGTTACACGTATTGGGCATCATATAAATTATGACGCGCCCCGTTAATTTCAAATTTGTATTAATGAATAATTATTTCATTTTTGTCATCTTTTGACCGTCTTGGCAAAAGTCGTTGATTTTGGCTATGTCACGAGTCGTGCTCCGGATTTATTTCATTTGAGCGATTTAAAAATTGATTATCTCATTTTTATTTCGGAAGTAAATTATTTTGTTTTAGTATTTTACGACCCTTTTCTAGCGTTTTAGTCGAAGCCGAGTCAAAAACTTTATTTTTGCACGATTTAGCATTTTTAATAAATGTTTTAACTAAATTAAAAATTTGACGAAAGAAAAAAAAAATTTACAAAACAATAATCCCGAGCCGTGATGGTCGGTTTTTATTTAAGTAAAACATAGACGTGTCAAAAATATAAAGACTAAATGAGGGGAGGACCATTTTTGCCAAGTGACTAAACTAGGCAAGTAGAAAAACAAATTTTTATAACATAGTGTGTGTGTGTTTCACCAACCGGCCACCATGACCACCACCGGAAAAGTTTTCCGGCGCCGGAAACCGCCATCGCCGCCACCGGAAACCGCCGTGTCGCCGGAAAAAGTGACATGCACAACGATCAATCTATATTTTCCGAATCCCCTCGTAATTTCCTACGCATCTATCCAATAAAATATAACATGCAACAAGTATTTTTGGAGTTAGAATCCGGGTTTAATTCTTGAAGTTTCGGTTTAAAAGAAGTGATTAATATAGCATTGTAAGCGTTTATTTACTAGTTTTATAATTGTTTCGATAAATGCATGTGATGTCATCCGATTGAATCTTGCGTTAGCCTAGATTAGAAATGATATTGGGTGATAAAAATAGGCTAGTTGATAGTATTTTGAGGTTGTCGGAAGCCAAAATGTGGTTTCGATGGGTTTTAAAAATGTATTTTCGAGCAGAAAGTTCAGCACGCAAAACGAAGAAGTTATGGCCGATCGAAGTTTGAAAAATTATGTATAAAAATGACAGCTATTTGCTAAAATATGATTGCTTTTGTGATTTTCAACGGACATTTTGGACACTTTCAAATCCGTTTCAGCCTTCCGGCGAAACACGAAAGTTGTCCGGAATGACGTTTTACATAAAATCTCTTTTTGGTCAAAGTCACGAAAATGTGATATAACGGGTCAAAACCGATGGTCAAACTGCTGCGTTTTTATTGAAATTACAAGTTAAAGCAGAATTGAAAAAGGACATTTTGGTCATTTTCTATCGAGATTCAAGTCTCGGCCAAAACAAAAAAGTTGTCTGAAACATCGTTTCGCATAAAATCTATTTTTACTCCGAGTCGTGAAAACGGGATTTAGTGGGTCGTTTGACGCGAGTCAGATTTGGGTAAAAATAAATATAAGTGTAAAGTCAAGTATTGACTTAAAAAAAAAAATCTAACAAGTCATATAAGACTTATGTAATTTTTAATAAGGTAATAAATACCATTTTAACTAATGAAAATAGTATTAGGACTTAACATATTATTACACGGAGGTGTTACTAAAAATAGGAACTTTTGTGATTAAAAAAGTGTAAACTCCTAAAAATGGAAGGTTAAATGTATAATGATTAAACATAAGAATGTAAATGAGATAATAAGTATTAAAATATACTTAAAAGACTGAACTTGCCAAAAATATTAATTTTTCCGAAATAGTAACTTTCTAAAAATAAAAAGTTACCAAAAATAGAAAGTTTTCAATCAAGTCACGTAAGATAAAACGTGAGGAATAATTATAACTCAATTGAATGGGGTTTTGGGATTTAGGTCGCGCAAGTGGATTTCTCATCACATGTATGTTTTGATATATATGTATATATATATAAGATATATTTTACCGTGACGATGTGTGCATCGACGGTTGTACATTGTGCACATTATAATTTAGCGGCATAATTATAGGTCGCGGTTGTGATCGTTGTTGATACATTATGTGCTTATGTGGACTGTTGATCGTGGTCTTCGATCAAGGTGAGTTCATAGCCTCGCATTTAATTCTTTTTATGTTTTAAAAACCCGCGAGGGAGATACATGCTTGTTTTAGAAAATCGAACACAGGTGATTTTATTATGTGAACGTTGCTATGAGTGTATTGTTGTGGCCCTTCCTTCATGAACCGTCAATCACCGCTAACCGGTGGACGCTAATGCAATAATAATAGATCTATTTTGGCCTAACGACCTGTCCGGAGTGTGTTCCTTGCGAGGGCATACGGAGACATATTGTATTTAGTATTGGGAGTGTTATCACTCCGGGTTGGGCACAGTTAAGGTTCGGTTTGTGGCTCTAGCATCGTTGTGATTGTTCTATGAACTAAATGTTTTGCTATGCTTGTGTTCAAAAGGATTGTTTATAAACTCTATGAATTCACTCAACGTTTTCGTTGACTTTTTAGCATGTTTATCTCAGGTATATACTTGCTAGCTTGGATGGGATGGGATGCGGATATCGAAGGACGTGGACTTGGTGAACTTTGCATATATGATAAAATGTTTTCTTTTAAAGAAACTTAAACATGTTGTGGATTATTTTGAAATGAGTTTTTATAAAGTTATTGGGACCTTGTAACTCTGATCTTTTTAATAAAAATTGAATGTCGTTTACCGTGACTCGTGAGCTTATATTATGAAGTAGCACCCAATGTTGTATTCTGCTGCGTTGTAAATTTGAGGGTGTTACAGATTGGTATCAGAGCACGAGTCATAGCGAACTAGGTCGTTTTTCAAAACCTGGACTATGGCTATTTTTGAAAAAATTTCACGAGTCGTTCACCGATATCCGATATCCGCGCGCGCAATCCTTCCCGATCCTTTATGTGCTTTGTGTTAGGCCTTTGATTGTATACTTTATACCAAGTGTGTGGTATAAATAGTAATTATATATATATACGATATCCGTTCTTTAAATACAACGACAAAATCCAATGCCGCCACAACGAAGACAGAAAACCCCGCGCTCCGCTACGGAGCGCGGGTTAAAAACCTAGTTTAAATAAAAAAAATAGGCTAAATGTGGTTTAGTACTTTTATACTTTGGCTAATTAGGAATTTCTAATACCCGGACATTTAAATGTGAAGCATGGTACTTTAAATTTGGCTAAATGAAATTTCTACTACCATATACTCATTTAATAGTTAAACATGTTAGATACTTAACGGACGTTATCCTAGCAATTACAATATTCATAGTATAACTACTAAACAAATGGTAGAAAACTATAAAAGAGTTGAGTTGAACCAAAGTTTCCAAATCTCGAGTTCCGTCACGTTGTATGAATCATAAGTCTCGAACTTCAAGCTCATTTATTCGAAGCCTCACCACTTAATCTCTGAGTTCGTCCGTGTTCAAGGCCCAGCATATAAAATCTAAAAAAACGATCCAATCTTTAAACAACGAGCTCAGATGTCGAAGCCCAAGGCTCAAGCTTTGTTTTGGGTCATTTAATAAACAATTTAAAGCCTTAGTTTTGTATACGCATTTATCATGTATACTTGTATATGTATGTAGGTACATTTATATTTAACAAGCATAACAACCGAGCTTGATCCTAATGTATTATTTAACAAACCAAGCTCGAGTCGAGTTTTGTTTATTTATCATAAAAACAATTTGATCATAAACTTGTAAAATATGTTACAATTAAACTTGAGCTAAAAGTATAACGCTCAAAACGAGATCGAGTTATAGCAGCGGCATGCTCAAGCTCGACTAGGCTTGTTTCTACATTTCTACCCTTATTTGATGGAAGTAGTTAATACATAGATTATTGTTAAACGTTTGAGATAAATGTTCGTTAAATTCCCAACCGAACTTAACTGTAAGTAGTTTTTTTTATAGGTAGAAAAAAATCTACTTTCGCCAAAAAATTCAGGTATCATGTATGAAGGATGGTCGAAGATGCATTTTGGTACTTAATTCTTCAAATATGGAGAAAAATGCATTTTAAAGCAATGTTTAGAACCCGAATTGACCTGAGACGGATTCAAGACCTGTTCGAGGACCGAGCCGTATGTATGCGGGTTTTTGGCTTTTATTAGAACTCGGGCTGCGGATTGAACCGCCGTTTGTCTTGACCCCTTCGGATAAACCCGACCAGCTCATGATACGTAGAATCATAAGTTAGTCATTTTGCAAAGAAATATAAGTCCTAATATAGAAAATCTTGCAAATCTAATATAGTCTTAATATAGTATCTTATAGAGAGAGAAAAAAACTTATTGTTATAGTCTAATCTCTTTTATCGGTTCGTCCGTATGTAAAACTGTAAGAATAAATTCGGATAAATAAAAGGATCATGCAACACGCAACACTTTATATTAAAGGGAAAAATATACGTATGTGTAGAACCTGTTCAACCCAGTTACCCGGCGGTTGAACCGGATACTGTCTGGGTCGATAGAAAAACCAAGTTTAAAAAAATTGTTTTAGAGGGCATGATTTGGAGATGGCATGCTGTGTTTGGCAACAAACGTTTTGGAGCGTTTAGGAGCAACAAGCGATAAGCGGTAAGCATTTTAAATGAAAAGCTTGTTTGACAACACCTCAACAAGCATTTGAATATTTTTTAACCGCTCCAATCTCAATAGCTCTTCAGAAGGCAATCAAGAACTTCTCCAACAGTTGTTAAAAAATTACATTTATACCCTTAAATATAAAATTTATAATGTATTAAATTGGGTTATATGCTTTTTTCGTAATTTTACACTTTCTAATTACATCTTACAGCTACGTTACCAAACACCTTTTTAAACACAACTGCCTTCCTTGCTATCTGGCTTTTACACTGCCAGAAGCCATCTCAAAATTTAGTGGAAAAATTTGAGGGCCTTGAGCAAATTAAAATAATAAGAGACCTTTTCGAGAAGAATTTTTATATGTAAAATGACATTGTTTATAAAATATAATGCAAATTAGTTATTTAAACATTTAACATATTGTTAAGGTGACAAATTTTAAGGCCCCTGAAATTTTGAGGCCCTGTGTGGTCGCCCACCCCGCACACTCTCAAAGACGGCCCTACTTACTGCGACTGCTACGTGTCGCCAAACATAAATGGAGTTTTTTGGTAAATAAAGCTTTTTTTTAAACGCGGGAATTTTATTAACGAAGCTAGCAAGGAGCAGAGCTAAACATTACATGAAAAAGCATCCAACGGTCTTTAAGCCATTCGCCCAGTACATTTAAGAGAAACTTACACCTATAACAGAAAAACCCCAATCCATACGTTTGGGAAACAAAATTATCAAAAATCAATCCTTTGAGCGGCTTCCTATCTGAGAACAAATAAAACTTGTCAAAGTAACTAGAGTTAAAACTTGTCAACGTAAAATGACATTTAAATAAATACATTAATATTATATCAACAGTGTTATATTGATAGTTAATTTTTTTCAAGCTATACACTATCACAAGCTACTCCAATAGCTTTTAAATAAAAACTTTCAAATTTCATCACAAGCTCTTATAATTTTATTGCCAAATCATGTATTTCAAAAACTAACCTTTATCTAAAACTTTAAGCCTATTTAATCTTTCACAAGTTTTGCACCAAACCAGTTATGGTATGTTTGGCGCAAAGCTTGTAAAAGCTTATAACAACTTAAGTTTTTCAAAGTAAATTACCTTATACGAGCCTAGCTTGGTCTACATGTATTTTTTAACATTGGTTCGTATACTTATACAGTATATTTTAAGTTTAATTGTTTTTGTATAACGTATTCTTTTTCAGCTAATTATAAATCATATATAATATAAAATATGTATAACTTCTTCTTCTCCCACTTTTTTTATAAACACCAACTCTTAGGCTTCAATATCAGCTCTAGCTAAAAACACTAGTTGCTTTAGCCAAACGTTCTCCTAAGAATATAAGAAATTATTATGTCAAAAATATATACATTTCCTTTGGGGTAATAATGGTTTCTGACTTTTTGGCCGACTAATTCACGGAGTTTGATCCCATCGCTACATATACTCAATTCAGATAAAGTCTTTATTTTTCAGGAATTTGGTATGTGACCATTTCAAGATTATTTTTTGCAACATAAAAAGAATTAAAACTTTGAGATCTAAACCATTTTAAATGATAGTACAAACCTTTTTAAATCACGTAAAGTCTAGTTTACTTTTGAATAGCATATACCTTGATACAAGTGAAAATGATATTTACACCACCACTTATTTTTGTTTATTCATTTTTATAATTGTAAATTTTTGTAAAAGTGCATAAATCAATATGCTGAATAAAGGAAAAGAATCACTTACATGACATATGTTTTGTATGAGTACAAAATATGTAAAAAATAAATACGAAAGATATAGAAATGCTGGTAATAAAAAGAGTAATTGTTTGAAATGTATAACATTTATCATTTTTTGTTATTTTGTTTAATGAATTTTTTTTTCCTATTATGTGTGCTGAACTTTCAAATTTCGACCACTGTGTGTATTTTTTGGCTATTCTGCCATGTAAAATAACCATTTTACTCTTCGAAATTTAAAAAAAGTAAATGTAAAATGGTCACAAAATACACGCAATAATTGAAATTCTTTTTAAATTTTCATTATTAAAAAATAAGATTTACATAGTGGTGAAACAAACGGGCAACAAGCGCGCCGCGAGCTTTTTTTTTAGATTGCAAAAAGCCGATTACATTTTAAATCCATCATCACGAATATATCTAGCTGTCAAAAAATAGTATTGTGTCATAACCTGTTAAACTCGGTTGATTAGCTCCACCACCTCAGATGAAAAGAAACCAAAAACATCATTAATAACAAAAAGTACATTTTCAAACAATATTGTCCTTAATAAAAAGTAAAAAAAAACCCGATTTTATGCATGTCACACCTACCAAATTAAATGTTTAGAATGAAAACATGAAAAGAAAAAAAAAAGAGTGCTATATGTGGAAATCATTAAATAATAATAATGGAAGGCGTAGAAAAAAGTGATAAAGACTCATGTGTGTGGCAGTTGGCAACAATCACACGACTCGGATAAAGTCACTCACTCGTTTTCGTACGATATTTTCACCTTCAATATATCGTATCGTTTCAATTTATCTTTTTATTTCTTTCTTTAATTTAAAATTTGGAAAATGAATTGCTTTTCGAGTAATCACCATCACATGTTGCAGTTTTATTGTCGCTTTCTTTCTTTATTTTCCAAGATATAAACGTATCAAAATAATCTTCCTTTTTTGTTCCTATAATAAAAGATCTTTTGTATTAACCTTATAAACAGTCACAATAGAAAACAAGTACTATTACATGTTAGTGATAAGTCTATCTTTAGTGCGCACAACATAAGTAGTTCAGTAACAACAAATAAGTAAAGGTGTAAAAAACAACAACAATCCAAATGCATTACACAGTGCTTGTACCTCTCTTAGGAACAATTAGATTAGAAGCAGTTTGGTCATGCTTTAAACCTTGTTGAGGGCAAACAAGCAGAATGCTGTTTACCGCTTGCCTTTCTCTAAAACGTTTTCAAAAAGCCGTGCAAACACACCTTTACTAGATAATCACAAACCGATAAAAGGTCGTAGGAGTGTGTGATTTCATAAAAAGGTTTAAAATTTAAAAAAAAAACTTTAACTTTTGTTTTAACTATACTGATTTATTGTTTTATATATATGTGATGTGAAATGTCCTTTTTTCATGAATCTGTTTATAATTTAATGCATATGTTATCATGAATAATCTTATAAAGTTATAGAGTTTATGCATGGTGAAAGCATGTTTATAACATCAAAAGGCTTATAAATTTATAACTACACAAGTTTATAAACCTATATAAAGCTTAACAATTGGGGATACTCGGCCATGTTTGGCGTCAAGCTTATTGGGGCTTATAGAAACTTGAGCCTTTAAAATAATGAAGCTTATAAAATAAGTTTTGTTTGTCACAAAGACTTATTAAAGCTTTTATAAGTCATAAGTCTCTATAAATCTAAGCCCATATAAAATGGGTTATTTAGTCTTTTAGCTAATTAAATTACTTGAATACCCTTCAAAATATAATTATCAAGCAAAACTTGAAAATATATCTGAATATAATTTGATGTATTTTAATATGATTTCACATTAATAAATTTCAGCTCCAACTAATTCGTCAAACAACTTTTTAAAAATATAAGCTTTGGCATATAATATATGCCAGCCCTAGCGCTAGCTTCAACCTATTACACCAAACATACCCTAAATTAAAAATTCTAACTTTATTAATTTTCAATTGTATATATAATTAATAGTACTTCACGTTTAAAATGATCATAAATTATTTTAGGCTTTAAGCATCACGATTTCGTAAAACAGTTAATTGTGTATCATTTAACTTAGAGCGTCATGTGATGATACATTTTTTTTTGAACGGCGGCATTTTATCAACACTAGCAAAAGCTAGAAAAAATTACAAAGAAGCTATAGTAGCTATAGGGTTTTGCAACCAACCTACCCAACTATATTTGAATTTAGGATTTCTAAATGAAATCCATAAAAACGATTGAGAAACAATGCTATCCCAAAGTAGCGTCTTCTTAGGAGGAGAATTAGAAAAAAACCAACCGATTGCGAAAGTTCCAAATATGCCACAAAAGAGTCCCTCCCACTCCTTCAAGAAACGCTCGCGCTTTATGAGAGATGGACAAAGAATCAAGCCATGCAAACCAATCCGAAATATTCAAACAAAAAGGAATATCTAGCTCTCACCATCTAGTCCCCCAAATTGTGTGAACAGCAATTCCTTAATTATGTATCATAATTATGTAACATATGTAACATCAATATTAATTATGTACTTTCCTTGCACCTTCATAGTCGTTTATCACTTTTCCGTTAAATTCATAACGACCGTAACCGTTTTACGTGAAAAATTATCAAATAAAATTATTTATTAATTGTTCACAAGAAGATTAGAATTACTCGTAGTGAGTGCAATCCCGTGATCTTAAGATTCTGCGGTCCTAACACACTTCTATAATTTATCATCCATAAACTAACAGCTCCCACTTGACATATTTAATAGTTTTATCACACGTTAGCGTCTAGTTACCACGAAAAGGCCGAGAGGCAGCTCTATAGTCATGATCTCAGTAAGGTCACCCCTGGAAAAAACCTTTTATGATATCATCATTATTATCACATCCTTTTGTTTACTAATACAATGTTAATAAGGATATGGATTTTAGATTTACGGATTCTGTTTCTCGTTTTATCAGTATTGAGCAAGATTACCAATCTTTTCTTATTCCACCTTAAACTATTCCAGAAAAATCTTGTTGTGGCCACACAATACTCATTACCAGACTCCCACAAGGGCTCCAGCTGTATTAAACTTCAAACGTATTTGCAGGAAACCAATCCTATATTGTGATCTACAAGCAAAAAAAACTCGATTGGAATTTTGCAACACTTCAGAAAACAATCCGTAGAGCTACAGTTACGAATTTGCAGCGTTTAAATTGCTCACTGAAATGCACTAGATCCATAACATTTCCTGATATCTCAAGTCTTGATGGATAACTATTTAGATTTACTTAATGACAAATCCATAAATACAATCGACAATGCGTTTGGGGATAAAGTCCTATAAAAAAAAATTTGCAACTCATGAAATATCATGTAAATTGGTATGTCAACGCATCAGTATCTTTCAAGTATATTCATAGCCAAATACTGCAGATTTGTCTTAATTCAATAATATTCCCATATCATTAAGTCGACAACGGACAATTAGAATATTTCATTATTCAAGGATTAAAACATGTAAAATAGGATACAATATTAAATAACAAAATAAACATACCCACATTTATTTTATCAATAATATATTTATACACCAGCCATAGATCCAAACACTAATCACATATATGCATGAAACTACTAGCTAATAATCGAAGTCCAATTCCATTGGCATGATCGTTAACCTATTCTCTCTAGGTAAAGCTTTAGTAAAACAGCAGCTAGGTTTTTACTGTTTGAAACAATTAATCAATTTATTTCACCACTCGTCTGACGTTCTCAAACATAGTGAATATCTACGCAAAAATGTCCGGCGCCTTTCATGACCCAGGTTCATTGGCGAATGTGATTGCACAGAATTAGTCACAAATACATATTAATAGGTTTTTAGTTATTGAAGGCATCACTACCAAGATCTCCATCAAAAAACTACCTAATGTCCAAACGTCTTCCATTGCAGCTTTTGACGCAGCCAATTACTCAGGATTGCTTTGCATGCATTGCAAGGTTGTTTGTTTTTGCTCTTCCAGTCTAACTGCTCCTCCAATGACTACCAAAGACATAACCCTTTCTGAGACTTCGTATCATCTTTATCGCATTTCTAGACGCATCACAAGAAACTGTAACCTCAAGTTTCTGTATCTGGGATTTCCTCCATACACTAAAAACATATCTTTCGTATTCCCTCCATACGTTAGAATAATGTTTTAACTGCAACCCAGTGGAGCTTTATCCTGGATTCCTGTTGATATCGTCTGACCAAGTTTTGAGCAAGGACTCCACATCTGGCCTTAGTCACCTGACAAGGCATACAGATAGATCGTACAGCCAAGCATAAGTACCTTTTTTCATGTAAGCTTTTTCCTCATCTGATGAAGCGCACATTTTCATACTCAAATCAAGTTTTGACTTCATCGGTATAAAACCTTTCTTAATTTTGCATACGGAATTTCTTCAATTTCTATCGATGTAAGCACTTTGATTAAAGTCCAATCACCGCAGAGATCTAATCTCCTATAATCTTAAATTCCCAAGAATGAATCAGCTTACTCCTAACTCCCTTCATAGAAAAACATTTTTCACAAGATAACCTAACTTCCTGTAAGAACTTTGGAATGTGTTTCCCATTATTTAAAAATGTCATCAACGTATAGATCAAGAATAACTACATTTACTCCCGCCTCACTAGCTTAGCGATAGTACACATGGCTCAGCATGATTTTGATGTAAATCCAAACCTTTTTGGATTTCCCTCATCAATTCATTTTTATTCCATTGACTGATGCTTCTATTCAAACCATAATTAGAATTCATTGAAGTTTGGCATACACGGATTTGGATACTTTTGATTTACTACCCATCAGGTTTCTCAATAGATGTCTTCATCTAAGCGACCATATCAAGATAATGCAGTTTTAAACATCCATTTGCCAAATCTCATAATCATAGTACGCTGCTATAGCTATAAAAAGACCCTAATAGCTCTAATGTCTGCTACAGGAGAAAACGTTACCTCGTAGCAACCCCCATAGGTTTAGTGCACCTTTAGCTACGAGACGAGCTTTAAAGTAAGTGTGGTACTGTTACCATCCAGTTAGTCTTCTTCTTGAAGATCCACATACTCCTTACTATTTTAGCCATGTAGAGGAGGGTACTTCTTCAGTCCCAGACTTTATTAACTTTCATGGAAGTTCATATTCCCTCAGCCATTGCACCTTGCCATAATTACCTTAATCAGGGTCCAAGCAGTGCCAAGTTTATAATTAGCAGTTCTCAAGATCCCTACTACATCATCTTACAACTCTCCATGTTTAACACAAGACGGTTAGGTGCACGTTAAGTCCCTTCAGAAACCTACGACAGGAATTACTTCCGATGGAGGGACCCCAGACTTTTCAGGTTCTAACTGAATTTCGCTAGTGTATCACTAAAGGCAATGTATCCATATGATCATCTTCCCACGATCATAATCTCTCCCCACTGCTCTAGAGATATGGAGATCATCGTTCAGAGAAGAATCTCCATAGCCTGAGCAACAATTACTTTGTTTTTAGGTCTTGGAAATATCTAAAAGTAGTTACCCCGTATAAGTTTACCCTCTTAGGCTTATCCCACAAGAGATACACTTATTAGATCCTCTGTTGGAGTTTAATCACTGAGTCCCCACTTTCACATACGCCTCGCCATAACCCCAGACCTTTACAATAGACAAATTCGGCGCTAATTGCACAGCCATGATTTCATACTATGTGATCTTATCAACCTTCTTAGTGAGGGTCACCATAATTAAGGAATAGGTCGAACCAACAGAACATTACCTAAGGCATAAATCCCCAAAGAGGATAAACGGTAAGTAGGTAAAGATTAAAAGCATAATCGCACCATAACTCAATAATGTTACGATTTCTCCTTTCAAGATACACCATTTGTTGTGGATATATGGAGAAGTAAATTCTAGAACTATTCCATTCACACTTAGATATCTTTAAAAACTCTTGGCTTAGATATTCACCCACCTCTAACTGGATCGGAAGAGCGCTTAAATCTTCCTTTCCTCCGATTGCAATTCTACTTCTCTTTGAAAACCTTAAAATGTGTCAAATAACCTCATGTTAATATTATAGTAAATAAACCATACCATAACGACTAGAAATCATCCGTAAAGGTTTGAAGAAGTAGCTAGTCACCTTTCTGTCACATGTCTAATGTCCGACATACAACCGATGTATTAAACCAAGTAGATCTGTAGCCCCCCCCCCCCCCCATTCAATAACTTTTTATTAAAAGGTTTCTTCTTTGTCATCTTCCCAGCTATACAAGAAATCGCATTTATCAAATGATTTCCTCATCGATAATTTCCAAAAACCTTCACGATGAAGCTTTTGCATGCGAGTCTTGCCAAAATGGGCAAGTCTAACTGCCAAAGATATGAAGAAAATTCCTAGTCTGGACTTTCCTCTTTTTATGATGTCTAAAAAAACGAATTATTATAATTCTTGGGAACATTGTATTTATGTCAATTTTCAAACACACCATCACGATATAAGCACTAAAATAAATAACCATTTAGAAAAGAAACATAATTCCATACTAGCATAGTTATGATGAAAACCCATATCACAACAGAACAGTAAAGGGAAACAACACTCATAACAATAAAGGTGCATAAATAACAATTGTTGAATTTCAGTACTAACCCGAAGGTGAAACGAAATCAAACATTCCTAGAGGCTTCAACACTGCTTGTGTTCCATTGCCCACGTGCAGATATGATCCCCATAAGATAGTTTCCTTTCTTCTTTTAAATCCCTGCACGTATTACAAACATGAATCCGCATCCCGTATCATATATTCATAAGAAATTTAATTTGAAGTTAGATAGAATAACACAATTGCTAATAAGGTTAACACTAAACTGAGAACAACCGGGCTCAGACTTCTTCTTATTATGCACGCAACACTTCGATATAAAGAGGTAGTTCCTCTTCCAATGCCAGCAACTGCAGTGTGACAAGCTTGATACCTTATTAAGGATTTTCCTTCTTCTATTCAAAGGATTGCTAGGCTTTGGTTGATAAAAAGGCCAACGAAACTTGCTTTGTTCTTATCACCTATACCCTTCTGCCTATGACCTTCTTGTTTCAGCATAAAGGTATCGAGTTTTGGCTCTTTTATCTCCTACCATTTGTGTAATGTAATACATGAAGCGGACGTAGTGAAGCATTTGTCCTTTCAAAACCCTTTTTCCGAACACGATCAATGAGAGCAGTGCGCGTGTCTTAGCTCATAACTGTCTTCCCACGCAAATTCAAATTGAGAGTATCCTACAGACAAATCCACCCAAATCCTTGTTAAGGTTACCTGTTTGATTAAGTTTAATCACCATCAATCATTGCGTATGTTTCCCAAGTGATGTAATGATCATGAGTCCTTACTTTTCCAATACATGTTTCTAACTCACGGGTATTTACCAGGGCCTGTCTGCAACTATGTAAGCGATACCAATACCACCTAATCAGTAGACTCTCTCTCATAGCGGAGTTTCTCAAACTTTTTTTTTTCGAAGTTCAGACCTATGGTTTGGGTGATAATTTTCCAAGGAACGCCTTTGAAAGAAGCAGGAGAACATTTTTACACAACGCATTAATACAACCACATCAAACAGTGCTTTTTATAGTCTCTTTGAATGCTGCTTTTTCAGCCTCAGTTTCAGTAATCATCGGGTTGTCCAGGACTAGGCTATACAAATATCAAAAGTAACCTCCACTCTCAAGACAATTCTAGCGAGCGATCCAGTCATTGAAATATGGGGCCAGTCAGTTTTCCCGATTTCGAAAGAAAGACTTGTGAACGTCAGAAACTTTAAAGTGTTATTTTCGAATAGCCAATTTCTACAAACAGAAAAAAGGTCATAAATTATAGTATATTTCGATAATTTCCATTTTCAAGAAAATAAAATATACCCAGGTAATTATTCCATATAACCATATTTATTTCCATTGAAAACTAGAACCCACATTTAACATAAACTCGATCACATCAGTTTGATCTGAGCTAGTGAGATGAATTTATTCAACGAGGTAACTTGTCGAAACAAGTATATTGGACAAACATTTTTCATTCTAGATATTTAGGGCTTTAGACATGCTAAAACTAGATGCATATGTAACATATTCATCCCATCTTAATGCCTTGATCGTTTCTTCTAGATCTCACTAAATAACTCAATTAAGTCGTTCTAATCTAAAAACGCAAACTCAACCAAGTGAGTCTCAACTCAATCAATGATAGTTATCTTTCCATTATGATATAGTCCAAGTTCTCACTTGACTTAATCGCAATTTCAGTGTCGCCTTTAATTAGATGCATTAGTACTTACGTTAATTTAAAGTTTAAGGGGTAATTAATTTTTTGATATGTGAATAAAAATTATTGGTAAGACGAAGCAAGCTAAACAACTCCATGATCATATGTTTTAATAGAAAAACTTTTATTAACTTTTAAGGTGAAATTAAATAAACAAAGTGTGGTTGAGCATTGGAGGAACCAATTATAGTAGTGCCCACAATTACGTCCACATACTCGTACTTTTGCATAAGTCTTTCAACTTAGTGTTTTTCGGATGTGGAATTGAGGCCAAATCAACCTTAAAGTAATTTTAGTAACCTTTAGAACAGTCATAGAAACTCCAATTGACGACACAAGCAAGCCGAGGAATTCGGTCACTTGAAGCTTGACTTTCTTCTTTATCGGGTTCAAACCACGACGCGTTAAAACTTCCCACGACAGTTTGTCAATTGGATGACCCGTTTCTCTAAACCATTTAGTACGAAAAATTAACCAATCAACTATTTAATCTTCAAAACAATTCTTAATATAATTGATTAAGACCATATATTTTTCTTTGAAAACTTTACCCGTTTTGTTTAACAACAATTCGCCATAATTAAATAAACAAAAACAGTAATTAAAAATAATTGACTAAACAACAAACACATAATAACAATTTATATGCATTAAAGTAAATCATAAGTAGACACAAGTAATCATTTTATTACGATGAACCCTAATTTTTAAATTCTAGGTTTTACTTATCATATATCCATTAAGCGAAACAAGTATAGAGTCTTCCCGAATTAGAATTTATCGTACTAAAATTCATGTCAAAAAATATACACGAACAAATAACTTCATATATTTTCAAGATTCATGATAAACATGCATGTTTTGGATCATGGATCCACACATACAACACATGATACGAATATCGCCGTAAAGTATCGTCGACCCACATACATGTCATAACAAAATAATCATGTATATTAAAACTCTCTTTATAATCAAAACATGTAGCTTTAGGGTTTCATATTTAAAAATTTTCGAATTTTTTTTATAAAAACCCTAAATCATGTATTTTAACATCAGAACAATATTGAGATTATTGATTTGAGGTTTCGTTAATTATCAACATTGTTAACATGGCTTCGGTATGCCACGTGATGTTTGTCTATACTTTCATACATTAAATAATTAAACCATAACATCAAGACATAATCATACGGAAGCAAAAAAGGGATCAAATAACAATGTTTTTGAATAATTAACCGAATTAGGAGTTACATACCTTTTGATTCTAGCCCGAACAAGAATCAAATTGCGTATGGATTATCACCAAGAACCTAATATAGGGTTTATGAAATAAACGAAAACAAATGCCAAGATCAATCAAATGAAGATTGTATACTCGCGATCTTGTACACACGCATGGTATCGAGTTAACCAATCATTAGATTGATAAAAAACGTAGCGGTTAAACGAAACTGAAAACGATTCGTATCCGATCAACCCAAGGTTAAGGGTCGAATGTAGGTACAAATGAAGTGATAGAGTTTAGGGATTCATGTCATACTTTCCTACTCTTCCATATGGTGTGTTATATAGGCACCCTACCCTACATACATGGTGGAACAAGTACCATCAATTCATTAATTACTGCAACATCCAAAGTAAAAACAATTCATTAATTTATGTACATCCATTGGTAACAACATCAATACATTAATTATGTAACATTAATAATGTAACATTATTAACATCAATTATAATTATGCCTTTCACTTGCCCTTAAAGTTCGTTAAGACTTTTCCCCGTTAATATACATAACGACCGTTAAACCTTACGTGTAAATTTAACAAATTTATTATTATTAAATTGTTAGACCCTCGTATGAGTCAATCCCAGTGATCTTGAGTTCGATCCTTTCACACATCTATTAATTTATCATCCATAAACTAACAACTAATTCGTCAAACAACTTTTTAAAAATATAAGCTTTGGCATATAATATATGCCTCAGCCCTAGCGCTAGCTTCGACCTATTACACCAAACATACCCAAAATTAAAAATTATAACTTTTTTAATTTTCAATTGTATATATAATTAATAGTACTTCACGTTTAAAATGATCATAAATTATTTTAGGCTTTAAGCATCACGATTTCGTAAAACAGTTAATTGTGTATCATTTAACTTAGAGCGTCATGTGACGATACATGTTTTTTTTAACGGCGGCATTTTATTAACATTAGCAAAAGCTAAAAAAGATTACAAAGAAGCTAATAGGTTTTGGCAACAACCACCCAACTAAAATTTAAATTAGGTTTGCTAATGTAAAAACCATAAAAACAATTGAGAAAACAATACTATCCCAAATAGCGCCCTTCTTTAGTGATGAGAATTAGAAAAAACCCAACCGATTGGCGAAAGTTTCCAAATATGCCACAAAAATCCTTCCCACATCCTCTCAATAAACGCTCGCCGCTATTATGAGAGATAGACAAAGAATCAAGCCATGCAAACCAATCCGAAATATTCAAATAAAAAGGAAGATCTATAGCTCTCACCATCTAGCCAAAAAGCCCACAAGTCCTTAGCCATATCGCAAGAAAAAAAAGTGATTAAACCGTGTCCAACATCTTCGTTGCAAATGGGACATAAAAAACAAAAAGAAGCGAATCAACATCAATACCTTTGGGGTTAAATCCATTAATTAGAAACGTACTTTCCAAAATTTACACATCTAGCAAACATACTTGTTTTATTACTAATCTAAAGGCATCCAAACTTCAATTTGTAACTAGTATAGTAAATATGTCATCGGGAGGGGGGGGGGGGGGGTTGGGGGGGGGATGTTACCGAGCTGCGAGAATGAAAAAAATGAACTCGAAACGTAGAAAAAGTCAATGTTTTTTTACATTTTTTTGGGTGACAAGGATTGGCAATTTTATTAAAGGATGGCGTGACTGTCTGAGAGTAAATACTTCAATAATTCTTATTTCCTATGGCCCGCTTTGTTGTAGAATTTTTTGTCAAGGAATTGGAATTTATCAAGGATTGGGAATATCTTAAGAATTGGATGTATAAATTCAAGTTATGTGCATGGTTTGGCTTAGAGAAAGAAATGAAATTCCATGTCAGATTTCTGTTTGGTTTACAAAATTAAAAATATGTCTGTGTTTCATACATTATTAAAAAAATTGTTTTAAATTTTATTCTTACGTTATTTTAAAAAAAAAAAAAAAATTTAAAATAAATTTATTTTACTTTATAAAGTATTAAATTTACCAAGTAAAAATATACTTTTTTTAAAAAATTTACTTTTTTTAAGAAAATTAACTTTTTTTAAAAAAATTACATTTTATAAAAAAATTACTTTTTTTAAAAAAATTTACTTTTAAATTTTTTTTTACATTTTATAAAAAAATTTACTTTTTAATTTTTTTTTTTACTTTTTTAAAAAAATTACTTTTTTTTTAAAAAACTTACTTTTTATAAATTTACCAACTAAAAATTTACTTTTTTTAAAAAAAGATGTGTTTTTTATAAAAACTTTAACTGTTATAAAAGTTTTAAAAAAAATTAAAAGTTTAAAAAAAGTTAAAGTTAAACATTCCTTATACTCAGGAATTAAACATTCCTTATGCAAAGTGATGGAATGTTTAATTCCTTAGTATAAGGAATGTTTAAGATTCCAACACCTCCAATTCCATCCGTATTTCAACCAAACACGATTTGGAATTTGAATCTAATTCCAATTCCTTAAGAATCCTGAAGAATCCTTGAACCAAACGGGCCCTAACATATCTAAGTTGACTTTTGACTTTCTCTCCATCGTCAATAATTCATTTGCTCCGGTGACACCGAATACCACTAAGTTCTTCTAGTCCCCTCACCATGCGGATTGTTCGTTCGGCACTCCATCAGATTCCAACAACATAATAAAACTCATAAAATCCAAGATATCAAACATATACACGTTTTCATATCGTTACATAAAAAAACATTATAGCACCTTTGCTTAAATCTTGGAACAAAAGCAACCCAAACTGCACCAACTTGGTTATGATATTTTTTTTTTTTTGGTAAGATCATGTTTATCAATGTCAAAAAAAAAAAAAAATTCAACCTAACATGTCATGTCATTTTGCAACCCAACATGTCCACTGCCTCATTGAGGTAGCAAGAACTTCCAGGTAGTTTGACAAAAAGCAACAAAACCACAAAATAAATTCATTAGGCTGGAAACACAAGATCAATTCCAACATGTCGACAAATGAAACCAATTCATTAGGCTGGAGACATAAAAAACATCAACCCAAAAACAGATTTCACAACAGATAGTGAGGACGAATTCGTAGATCTGAAAACCATTTCATTAGACTGGAAACCCAAAAACCAATTCGTAGATCTGAAAAATTAAACAATAAAATAAAATATTGGCTATATAACCTCTAAAGATATAACGAAAAACAAAAGATAGTGAGGACGAAGATTGTGGTGGCCGGAGGTGGTTGTGGCGGTAGAAAGTGATCTGTGGGTGGCAGCGAAAGAAAGGTGTATATGGCGGCGGAAGAGGGTGCAACCGACGACGGTGGTTGGTGGTTGTGGTGGTTAGATGAAGAAAGGGAGTTTAAAGTTGTAGTGTTTGTGTTTATTGTGTGTGTGAAGAGGAGTATGAAGATGAATGGATGATTTTTTTCCAGATCGGGATTTATTGATATGATGATGATGATTTTGTAGGTGTGAGGGAAGAATAATAAGTCATATACTAGTAATATCTACTTGGATTATACATGTCATTTAAAATAGATGATGTGTAAATTTTTTAATGACATGGAATTTTAACCGGTCATATTTACTAAATATATAAACACTAACAGGTTATAATTACTACATCGGTAATAAAACAAGTGTGTTTATTAGATGTGTAAATTTTGGAAAGTACGTTTTTAATTAATGGACTTAACCCATACCTTTTTTGTCCAAGTTCACCCTAGATGGAAGTTTATTAAGAGACAACTTCCATAAGAAAACATGTTGCTCCTATGCACACTAAGTCAATAGAGTCATAGCATTTTATTAAGCACACATCGAAAACTATTTACGTAAAATTCATTTCTTAAGCGTTGGTGTATAAAGTTGTTACTGTAGCTCCTCTAGATATTAATATGAGTAAACTACACCGTTCGTCCTTGTGGTTTGTGTTGACCAGCGTCCTTAGTCCCTTGACCAAAAAAGTTGCACCATCCGACCTTAAGTGGAAAACGTTTTCCGCCGTTGGTCCCTCACACTAACGACCCTCACTAACAGTTGTTAAGTTCCCCCATGTAAGGTTATTTTAGTCTTTTAACTCTCTCCCTCTCTCTTTAACGCATCTTCTCCATTTATCCTTCAAACTCAACCACCACTTATCCATTTAGAAAAATCTTGACTCTAAAAAAAACCGAATCTTAAAAAACTTCTTTTGTAATATACTTTTCTTTTTACCAACATCAAAGTTCTTCTACAACACCTATTTTCAAACCTTACAAAAATTTCTTCCAATTTTCAACAACAGCTCCAGTCACCCACTTTTCTTCTATCACAACTCAAACAAATTACACAAGTCATTTCCCACCCATTCAATCAATATTTCAGATCTAGTTGAGTAAAAACACACCAGCTCCATCACTCCATCACTGTTACGACTAAGCAACAACATATAGACAATGATTTTTTTAATATGCATTCGTTGCAAAAGGCAAGATTATTACAACTGTACCACCACACGAATACAAAACCCACAAAAACACTCATTAAGTTTTCCAATATTAGAGTTGTGTTTGAAGCAACAGAAACCGGCACAATCATTATAAATACCAAAAACAATATATTTAATTCAAAACCACAACCGTCACCACCACATACACCAGTCACCTTCGCCTACACCGGCAACCTCTACCCACACCTGCTACCACCCACCACTGATCCACCACCGTCACCATCGCTGCTCCATAAACTTAGGCATCGATCTAAACATATAAGAATATATCTTCTTAATAAATCAAACACTAAAATACAAAAACTTCTTGAAACCCACCCAAGATATCTTCATAATAAATCGATCTAAACAGTAGCTCAGATCCAAACTTAAATCCAAACGCACCCGACACGCATACCTCTCATTTTGTATTTATATAATCATCTTCTTGTTTCTTTTAAGAAATGGATGATCTTTTCTTGTGGCTTGGGTTCTTCGTCTTGCAACAACTCTTGATGTAGCCATCGTTTCTGAAAAATTATTAGGAGAAATGAAATAAAATGGATATAGATAGACGAGTGTGTAAACTGTGCAGTGTTTATGGGTTTTGATTATGTGTTTGAGTTAATGAAAATGAGGTGTTGGTGTTGTGGGTTTTGATATTGTGTTTTAGGGTGGTTGATTTTGGGGATTGTAAAGGTGATGGGGTGGTATATGGTTTTTAAATTGAATATTTTGATTTGATCTTTAGTTTTTGTTTTTAGACAGGATGATTATGTGGGTAGTGATGAAGATAAAGATGAAATTTTTGGTAGATGTTGGTGGGTGGTGATGGTTAAAAATGAAAGTGATTATAAAAAAGTTATAAAGTTAAAAGCTAAGTGTGAAAAAACCAAAATACCCTCATGTGTTTATGACACGTGGACAGTTAACGAATGTTACTGGATCCAGTTAAAGCGAGGGACCAACGGCGGAAAATGTTTCCCACTTAAAGTCGGATGGTGCAACTTTTTTGATCAATGAACTAAGGTTGCTGGTCAACGCAAACCACAGGGACAAACGGTGTCCGGATAGCAATTAAGTCATAACTCATAACTCGGCACAGCCACTAACAAACCTAACAGATCCACCATCACAATTAAACAAGGCAATCAAAGTATAGTTGGACATAAAAGTTCAACGAACCTAGCATCCATTGTATATCACCTAACAAAAAAGATTCAACAAGGGGCTGAAATCAGCAATCAAGCCGATCAATCCGTAAATAATAAGTAGACAATGGCTTTTGAATACATATTACAGGTTTAGAGAATAGGTCATACTTAAACGTGCGTAAATCAAATCAAGTCCGATATGAACCTAAAACAAAACTATCATCAAATAGTTATAAAACAAAACTATCACCAAATAGTTATAAAACCGAGATTAGATCATCGAAAACACCAATCAATGCGTACCAAATAGCTAAAGATACCGAGACCGAAGCATATAGAATATACGAACAGAACCTAAATCGATCAATGCGTAACTAATAGCGAATATAGACAATATATACGATCATATAATAACCTAAACCGAAACAATCAACTGATGCGTAACAGATAGCTATCGAAATTTATATAAAATAGAAGACGATAAAAGTAATCTAAAATCCGTTTGGCAAAAAGAGGTCGATTATACTCCTAACAATTAGTTTATGCATAAGGCAGGATGAATGAATGGATAATGAGATGGGCGGGTATATTTATAGGTGTCTGTGTCGGTTAGGAATATTGATGATCACGCGTAAGTCAGACGCGGGAATAAAAAGTCAAATACAGGAGGAGGCGGTTTTGACGCATGGGTTGTTGGTCAAGCTCGATGGGTTAGACGAGAAACGAAACCTTAGATGCGTTTAGTTGAGAGATAACATAGATCGTGTTAAAATTATCGTTTTCTAATAAATTCTTCACAAAATTATTATTTCTCATTTTAATACACAAAACTCTAAAATATTATTTTTTTCACCATTTTCTTTTAAAACACCCCCGATCCATCTTTCCACTTGTTTCCTTTATAACAATAACTCTCAGGGATTTATTTACGTTCTTATTCATTTTTATACGATTTTTACGTTTTTATCCGTTTTTATGTTTTTATACATTTTTGCATGTTTTATACGCTTTTATTCGTTTTTGACATTCTTTATACGTTTTTGTCCGTTTGTGTACTTTTTTTTGTTCTATTACGTTTTTTCCTTTTTTGTCCATTTTTATACGTTTTTGTTTGTTTTGAATGTTTTGTCCGTTTTGGTACATTTTTGTCCATTTCTCACGTTTTTTACGTTTGTAAGATTTTGTATGTTTTTGTACATTTTTGTCCATTTTGTATGTTTTATATGTATTTGTGTCGGTTAGGAATATTGATGATCAAGCGTAAGTAAAACGCAGGAATACAAAATTACAATACTAACAGGAGGAGGCAGCTTTGGCGCATGGATTGGTCAAAGCTCGATGGGTTTGGAGGAATCAACGAAATCTTAGCATTCTCATTTTTAATATCTCCACGTCTAAATACTCACTTATTCATAAAACATCTTTTTTGGAATCGATTATACCCTATTAAAACAAAAAATAATAATTGTTTTTTCTCCCTCAACGCATGTTGATACAACAATTTGGTACTTAACAGCGTTAGATTTGATGAGAGGCGGTGTGAAAAAAATACTACATAACAAAACCTATACAGAAGGACCAAATATGTTTATATTTATGTTGTATTTGTGTGGACTAAAAGATCTAGTCATATTGACTAAACTAGAATGTTGAAGATGGGAATTTTTAGACAATGCACTTAATGGTTAAAGTGTAGTTTACTCGGGACAAATTCATTCTTTAAAAGAATAGTGAAGAGGGTGTAAAGGTGGCTTTCTAGATACCTAATGGTAACTCATTTTTTTGGCATTTTTGATATTGTAATAGATTATGTGATGTTATAGTGGATTCTAATGTTATTCGAAAAAGTGCTAAGCTGGCCCAACTTTTGCTCATAGCACCATGTCGATGGCATCACAATACCCAACGGTCTAAGTAAAATAGAAAACTTGTTACTTGTGATTACTTTGATGGATAAAAAAGATAGTACATGACTACTACTTTGTGGACCAACTCTATGTTAACTACAAAATTTTAAACAATATACACAAACACATAATCAAACATAAAAACCTTTTTTATAAATAAAATGTGTCAAATACATATCTATTGTTCATCTGCGTTAGGGTTTTTTTTTGTCTTTTCCTAAAAAAATCTAAAATACCATTCTAATCTTAATACATAATGACCCTTAAATTTTATACTTTTAGCATCCTTAGAACTTAATGGCACCTTTTAAGTTCAATAGTTAAATAAAATATATTGTTCATTTATGATAGGTTCTTTTGTCTTTTCTTAAAAAAATAGCCTTTTAATCTTAACACAAATATAAAATGACCCCTAAACTTCATTCTTTAAACATCCTTAATATTTAATAGCACATTTTAAGTTTAATAGTTAAATAAATATATAAGAGTGTCAGGGTGCAATCGCTTGGCGCCACCACCAAGTCGATGTGGTCTTTGCGTCATACCGCGCCACTGCACCGGTGGCACCCTGCGTCAAATCAACTACAAGAGTTTGGTGTGCGCCAGTGGTTGCATTTCCCTTTCTTTTTTTCGATTTAAAATCGAGTTTTTGTATTTAAAATGGGTTTTTGAATTATAATAAAATGTGTGTGTTGAGTGTGATATAGGAGGAATGAGGAAGACGATTGATTTTTTTTCATTTTAGATATTGTAGAATTTTTTATTTTTAAGTTTTACCCCTTTTATAATTTTAGTAGTTTGTAAAAGTTATTAGAAACTTATAAAATGTTTTATTTTGTATTTTATGTAATTTATACTTTTATATTAATGAATGAAAAATAACTTGGTTTAAAAATGACGAAAAATAAAATAAAATGGTGGTACCAAAAGTGGAATTTTAGCTTGAGTGACTAAATAAGGGTGTTAGTGCATGAGTGAAAAGTAGGTGAAAAAACTCAAAAAGGAATTGTTAAGGTGAAAAGGAGGTGACAATTTAGTTTGGGTCACTGCAAGAGGTGTACAAGATCGATTTTTTTCAAAAACCGGTTCGAGTTTGAAAACCAAACCAGTTTTTAGTCAAGGGTCAAAACTCGATCTTGACCAAAAGCCGGTTCGGTTCGGGTTGGATTTTGATGGTGAAAATCCAAAACTGGTGGTAACCAGTTTGTAACCGGTTCGGGTTGGATAAACCGGATATAAACCGGGTTTTTTTTAAAAATTAGGAGCTGTGCTATAGTGTTGTTTTACGAAAAACGTGAAACCGAAACAAAAAAAACCCGATAAACTTCAACTTTTATTTAATAAACTCATTATTACATCAAACATAAAGTTGAAACACAAAGCTAAACTCAAACATCAAACATAAACTTCAACTTTTGATAAAACTTAATTAAGAGCTTCTTCGAGAGTGAGATCTTCTTCGGCTTCGGAGGACCTAGCCTCGCTAGCAGCTTCATCTAGACGATTTCTTCATCAGAAAGTGAGATTGCAAAACCCGTTTCCACCTCGACATCGTGTAATTGTTCTTCGATGTCTAGTCCGTCTTCAAGACTTGAAATGTGTTGTATACGTTCGGCTGCGTCTAAGTGATCCTTCAAGCAAATACACATCTCCAAAGATGCTGATGTAAGTCTTGTTCTTCGTATCGATAATACGCTGCCACTAATAGAAAAAGCAGATTCCGAATCTACCGTAGAAGCTTGTACGCTTAGTAAATCTCGGGCCATAGCGTCTAGAACGAAAATTGAGATTCCCTTCCTATTAACCAAGCCAAAATATTAAATTTTGTGAATTCTTTGGGTCTCATAGTGTTTATCCAATCTGTTCCAATATATCTCTCAAATTCGTTAGTCGATGATTAGTCACTCCTAGCCCGTTTAGCACTTTCTTGTCTTAAACTATAAAATAAGCCAAACATCAGATCCATGGTAGTATTTGTAGAAAACGATGAAGAAGTCGAACTCGACGAAACATTTGTTGAACCATATTTATTGAAATAAACATCAAATAAATCTTTAAAACATTTGTTAAAATATATTTTTGCATCTCTATATTTTTGCATCTCAGTAAAAGGTGTACCATGAGTAGGTAATGGTGGTGTATCAGGTGTATCACTGTCTGTGGTATCATCAGCCGATGATAAAAATGGTAAGATAGCTTGTAATGGTGGTATATGGTCTGATAATGGATCCTTAGATGGATCAGACTCTGTATCAGATGCAGGTGAATAATCATGTGATGCAGGTGTGATATCGGGTAATGCGGGTGTGTGATCAGGTGATGGTGGTACTGTAAGTAGAACAGTAGGTAAGACAGTAGGTATCTCTGTGGGTGTCATTGTGGTATCAGTATGAGTAGTAGCTGGATAAATGGTAGGTGTGGTGTCAGGAATAGTGGTAGGGATAGTGCAGAACAAGATAACTCGTCCAGCCGGTGTCCCCAAACTCTCCTCGGATGAGTCCGATGAAACTGAGATAACTGAGATAGCCATGACCTGCACAAGCAAA
>BQNB010048048.1:1206-42768 GCA_026074375.1 Tanacetum coccineum
GGCGCCATTTTGATGTTGCGAGTTTTCACAACACGTTTAATTCAAATAAACCCTCAAATATATAATATATATATACGCAAGCAAAGTATCATACAAATTATTCTTAGTAAAGAATAATAAGTAATCAACACATGTATCGTTTTCCTTGGCGGGAGGTGAATGGAAATCTACGTTCAAGTTGTAAATTGAGCTTGATTGTCATTCAAGTTTTTGGTTTTGGCTTTAAACTATTTTTATACTAAAAATTAAACTAAAACTAATTCTAAGATTTAAAACTACAAGATTAAACTAAAATTTATCTAAAAAAATATAAATGACAAATAGGCTTTAAAAATATAAAAGTGACTAATATGCTTAAAAAAGATATAAATGACTAATATGCTTGTTAAGTGACGTGAAAAGTTCCTTAAGTGTGAATTAAGGTTTATTAATAAATTAATTTCCTTAGAAAACATAATTATCTCACAACATTGGTTTATTTTGACAAGAATCTCTTAAAAAGATATTAATTACTAGATGTCTAGTTTGACTATTTCTCCGGCCTTTGCCCTTTGAAACATTCAAACTATAAATCTAAATAATCGAAGTTTATTTATTAATTAAACCTTTTTTTTCAAATCCACACTTAATTTCCAAATTATTAAATCACTTAACAAGCACTAATTAAACTACTCGCTAATCATAATGATTAAACAAACAAAGCTAAACATTTTAAAAATAAGCTATACTAACTAATTGAAAATGGATAGAAAATGGAACCGAATTGAGGAGCCGCAAATAAATGATAACCACCCGATTTATTTAGCTAAAGAAAATAATCAAATTCGGTCTAGCTAAATAAATTCTTAAGCTCCACGCCTCATGAGTTGACCAGTATCGTAACAAACACAAATAAGCAAACTGTTAATAAGTATAACAAATTTCCAATTATGTTTCTAAAGCAATCGAATCCAATGAGACGAGTCCAACATTGAGGCCCGATTTAAGTTAAATCCAAGAAAAAGAAACTAAAATTAAACAACTACAAACAGGGGTCCAACTAGCATGCATAAAATGATCTAAACCAAACGCAGTCCTTAATTTCCACTACAAAGCCCAAACCAAACTAAAAATCAAGGGGCCCTAAGTACTCTATACTAACCTAAGGTCCAACATTTTAAACTAAGCCCAATGAGAAAATATTCCGAGCAAACGAAACCGAACTAATTAAACAAGACCAAAATGTAATTATTTAAGCTAGATAGATTTTCTAAAAAATAGGCTAAGACGAAATGAGCTTATTTATAAGCTTCCAAGATCTAAAGAGTATCGAGCTTAAGAAGATAAGCCGTGAAAAATAAGCACTAGGATTTGCTCTATTCGGATCTGAAACAAACTTACAAAACGAGCTAATAAGTCAAATTGATTTTAAAAATAGAATAAGCTAAAGTGGCTCTCGAAACTTAAAAGGTGACTAGGCTCATTAACAAGCCGAGTTTTCTAAACTCAACGCACCTTATTGTACCGTTCGAATCGAGCCGTAAGATAAAAAGAGAACAAAAGAAATAAAGCCAAATCGTTTCTAAGTAAACTTATGTAATAAGCTGATTTTGAAACACAAGCTCTCGAAACAAAAAGGTAACTTAAGCTTAGTGAATAAGCTGTGTAACAACAAACTCATCGCACCTTTTTAGAAATCGAATCGAGCTTTTCTCAATGAAAAGTAAAAAAAAACACTTCTCTAATAAGCCATAGCTTATGCAAAACAAGCTGATAGATTAGAAGGAGTCGAAATAAGCTTTTAGTTAACTTGTTTGGTTATTAAACACAAGAAAATAGAATAAGCTTAAGAGAATAACACTAATTAACCCCAAACTTAATAATCTTCATTAATGAAATAAACTAGTACAAGTGGTGGATTCAAATAAGCTTCAATAAGCTTTTTACAAAATTTCTAAATAAGCAAACAAAAACTACTGAAAAGAAAAAAACTTTGCGTTAACTAAAATAAAAGAGGAAAAAAGAAGAAGATCCAAAATGAGATGCTGTTGTTTGAATATATAGCCAAAAGTGTGTGATGGCATAATCGTCCTTTTAAGTGGTCAGCCAATAGGAGTAATAGATCGAGAGGCATGATTGTCTTTTTCCACGAGCCACGTCATAAATGCCAATGATTGGTTGATTCCTATTATCAGTGTCTGAGCGCCACGTGTCATTCCCTTTAAGCTTAAATCCTACGCAATCTAAATTTGTCCATTCCTTTTTATTCACGTGACATTTTTTATTTAATTCTCATGCATGTGCTTAGCTCTTCCACAAAGATTAAATTCATGTTCAAACTTAATTATGGACCAACAGTTATAAAAATGGGCCATTTGTGAATTAAGTCTTTGTTGGGCTGGCAAATATATGGGCTGGCTTGGCCCATATGAATGGGTTATGGGCCGGCCCAATAAGCAATGAAGGCACTGTTGGACATGTTTTTCCATGCTCTTTCTACTGGTATGCTCGGGGACTTTTCACGACTTCATCTCAGCTTGAGTAATAATTAGACTTAACCAAATTGAGCTCGATAAATCCCGTTTTTGCATCGTTTTCAATCCTTATACCTGCAAGACATAAAAAATACGAAACAAACATATTTGCAATATAATTAAGCGTATTTTAGTATTTTTAGTCCAATTAATAGTGTTTTATGGGGTACAAAAGATGTGTATTTTAGCGCTCATCAGTTACTATTGGTGAAAGTTAGAAGGTTCCTACCCTATATCATTCTTCATCCTAACCTTTGGTTAAATTCGAATGAGGATGTGATTGAACACACATGTTTATTCTGTCGTTACGGCCATGTATGTGTGCTTCAGCTGCCTTATTGGAGTGGTACTTCTGGTGAAAGATTGTAGAATGATCAATCGTAAGCCTTTCCATACAAAAATCAATATTTACCTTTATAAACTTGTTACTCCTTGGCTTTAGTGGTAGAGATGTGTATCTTTGCCAAGCTTATGATAGAATACTCGTTACGACCGAGCAACTAAGCGAATTAGTTACATGTTACCACATAGATTAGTTGAGTGATTTGAGTGTTTTCATCTTCCTATTTCGTGAGGTGTTTTGTTGTGTACTTGTAATAGATCAAATAAATACTTTAAACGGAAAATATCCTTAGGGATACATTTTTATAAACTTCTAAAGGTTACTTAAGGACAAGTAGGATTCAACTGGGGGGATATTTGATGACATCAGATAACGTCTATTTTATAGCATCATTTATCCCATGTTATTAACCCATTTTGTATAGTTATTGCAAAGAATTGTTACTTAATCATTTATATTTGAGAATTGCAAAAATTATGGAGTAATTAGTGAAAGTTAGCAAAAGGCGTACATTCTGGAGCTTAAATGAAGATATTTTGAAGATTACTATTCTGAAGACCAATACGTCGTATCCATCAAGGAAGATACGGTGTATCCATGCATGCACTCACCAAAGACCAAAGAGGATTAAAGCTTAATACGCCGTATCTAGAGGAAGTCAATACGTTGTATTGAAGATACAGTATGTGAATATTCTAGAAGATATCAAGCGTGGTCCCTACTCCAAGAAATCCCCAATATGCTGTATCCAATCCTTGGATACGCCGTATCGAACCGACTTTTAGACCTTATAAATAGAAAACTCAAAAACGAGTTTTAAGTGTGCTAAATCATATTCTTAATACCTAAACCATAAAAGTCGATTTTTAGAGGAGAAAAAGAGCAGAAGAGGTCGAGCAATGTTATCAATTCCATAAGAGACAACGTGTAATTCCATATACTTTAGTAATTGTTTAGTTTTTGGTATCATTCGTTAACTCGGTTAGTTTACCTTGGCTAAATAATTGCTCTTGTATTTATTATGATGTTTCAAGGCTAATACCTTCGGGTATTAGCCATTATTATGAAGATCTAAATGTTTGGTATTTGTTTATCTTGATTTCTTGATTTATCGTTGAATGCTTTATGTTTATCAATTTATACTTGTTTATACGCTTTTGTATGCGACCTGTCATTCAAATAGATCTAGTGATACAGACCAAGTAGATCTAGAGTATGGGATAGCTCTCCATATAGTAATTTATACATCTAGAATCATAGGATCACAAATATTGTCCTTCTAAGTCTGTGTCTAGGATACGCTTCGGGCTTAACTAGTTAATTGGATATTGCCAATGGTTTATTGATCGTGTTGACTAGCAGGTGGCCTAGATAATTCAACAAGTAACGTTCTGATTCCATTGGATAGTTGGACAAGTGGACGACTAATGTATAAACTACCATTAAGCGGTAAGTGGATAAAGTCTCTATGAGCTAGAGTTTAACAAGATCACCATTGCTTTAATCCCTAAGATAGATTATAATCAGCAAATAAGGATGCTTTATGCGGATGCTTTAATTGTGACATAATTAATGTGTCTAGGTCTTAGGATGATGTAATGCCTAAGTCTTAAGAATGACATGCCACCTCAAGAGAAGAAATCATTGCACTTAATAAATAAATCAACTTTCTAGTCAGATTAATAATGATTAATACAGTTTTCTTATATTTGGCTCAATCGCTCTTTTATCTTTTGTTAATTAGCTCGCGTGGGTTAAAGTGCCTTGAATAGATTGTAGTCACCAACCAAACCGTGCCAGTCTCTCAGGCTGAAAACCCCCTTTTCCCGTTAGAATTAGGATTAGGACTGACATAGGTTTAGAATAGGATAGAATTAACATAGATTAGATAACCAAGATATTAATTAAATTGATAGATTTAACCTTGCTTCAAGTGTTCGACACCCTACTTACCACAAAACTACTACCGATCGGGTACACTGCCCGTTAAAGTGTTGTTTTTGGTTTAGTCGGTAAAATATAAATTTAAAACTTGAATCATTAAAATATACACCACACAACGACACAATCATAAGCAGTCTTCAAATATCATCATTTAAGCTCTAAAATGTGCGCCTTTTAGCTTGTTTTCACAATGTACTCTATAATTACTGCAATTAACAACTTTAAGCAATTAAGTAACAATTCTTGCAGTAATTATATAAAAGTGGGTAATTTACTTGTGATAAAATGATGCTATAAAGTTACATTATTTGATGTCATCAAATATCCCCCCACGTGAATCCTACTTGTTCTCAAGTAGACTCTAGAAATTTATTGAAAGTGTATCCTAACCGAAGTTAGGGATTTTTCATTTAAGCATTCTTTCATTAAATCACCTATACAAAACAAAGCACCTCACGAAATATGAGAAATGAAAACACTCAGATCACTCAACTAATCTTGGGTGTAACATTTAATAGGTACTCTCAATTGCTCGGTCATGATTAGTTTTCTACATATGCTTGGAAAGGATACACATCTCCACCACTAGAGCTAAGGAGTAACAAGTTCAAAAAGGTAAATTAGGTTTATTTTAAAGGCTTATAAGGGTTGATCATTCTAACAATCTTTCACCAAAAGTACCATACCAACAAGGCAGCTGAATCACACATACATGGCCGTAACGACGGAATAGACATGTGCGATTCGATCACATCCTCATTTGAGTTTAACCAAGGGCTAGGACAAAGAATGATATAGGGTATGGATCTTCTAACTTTCACCAAAAGTAATAAACCAACAAGGCAGCTAAATCACGTATACATGGCCGTAACGACAGAATAAACATGCATGACTCGATCACATCCTTGTTCGAGTAAAACCCAAGGTTAATTGTTAGGAAAGGGAAATAAATTGTTGTTAAATAAAATTTACAAAACAAATAGATTAAGCCTAAACAAATAAGGTATATAGTTGCTAGTAACTTTCCCGACCGTTCCATGATAAAGACTCAGAAATATATACAAACATCTTGATCATATAGTGACAAAGACAACCTAAGTGGGCGTTCCCATAGCAGTCAACTTCCCAATCATCCCTACATACTTTTACAAGGCAAGTGGTGATATTGACCACTTTTATAAAAAATTATACATCATTGATTTTTACCACATATCAACGAATAATTGGTCCTCCAAGTAATTTTATCGGTTTAAGTTCAATGAACCGACTATCTTCATTCCTTCCTTCTTTTTTGCTGTGATTTTCTATTTTCCATCTTTTTCATAACATAACAATACGAATCTCGGTGTAATGTCACCATCTTCACCATCATAATTCATTTGGATAATTTTCTTTAAACACTTCATCTTCGAATATAGAACATAATTGCGAAAGTAGCAAAATACACGAGCTACATACTTTTACATTCCCATTGTATTGTGCAATTTCCTGACCTAACTAGAGATAGAAAAATTCACTTAGACACAGGAACTACATAACTTTACACAAAAGCAACTAGTAATTTTGATTAATAGGCTTAATCTACAAGGTAGGTTACGGTGTAAAGGTGTAACGAAATAAACATTTTGGTGATAAACAGGAATGGCTCAACATGTTTTTCTAAGGGTATTTTACTCTTATAGTGAAAGCAAGCAAATGGTTATATATGGGTTAACTAACCAGTGTAGTTAGTTAATATCATAACATATAGGCTTTTTGATGTATTCCTAGAAATTTACCAGTTAAACAGGTTACTCCATCTAAGTCCATAGTACTTATCATTGTGGTCTCGAGTGATATACCAAGCTAAGTTCTAAAGTCCACTACATCACCGGCACACTTATAATTTTGGGGAATTTTTAGTAAACGTTTGGAAACAAAATAGGCTTAATTCTCACAATTTGATTTTAAGGGTTATTTGTGTGCGAGGTCATGTAACTAGTAATTTTTATAAAAGTATGCAAAAAAAGTTAAGCTATAAAAATTAATTTTGGCTAATCTTAAACATATAGCATATTATTTGTAAAAAGAAGGACAAGTAAGCGTTCTAATTCTCCATCCCCCCTGATGTGCTGTCGTGTAGGGTCAATTATTTGATTATCAAGTTTTACATTTATATTTAGCCGACAAACCTAAAACAATACTTTAATGGGCAGTGTACCCGGCTCATAGATGGAGTTTAGCGGTGGTACAGTAGGGTGTTCGAACTATAACGATGAAACATTAATCCTATATTCTATCAGTATTTTAATTAGTTCTTATTAGTCTATTTACTAGTTAAACCTATGCTATATACATTGTTTAATGATATGGAGGTTTTCTGCCTGAGAGACTGGCATAGGTTTGGTTAGGTGCTAATATCCAAGTCAACTTAACAATAATACAACAAGAATAAAATTAGAGATAGAATGCGGTACAAGCTAATGAGGAAAATGTAATTAGCCATATTAAATCCAGTTTCAATGGTTGTTTCGATTTGTTTTAGTTGCAATGACTGTACCTTTATCGGCGAAGCGGCATAATCATTATTAAGATCTAGGACGTGACCATTCATACCTTAAAGACCTAGACACGATTTAATCCTGTCAACAATTAACGCATCCGCAAAAAGCATCCTTTAGTTTAATTAAAATCTATCTTAGGGAATCAAAGCAGTGGTGATCTTGTTAAACCCTAGCCCACTCGGGACTTTACCCACTTATTGTTTGACGGTATTTTATATACTGGTAGTCCATATTTATAATCTTTTTCAGGGTTTATTTAAGAGCATGCATTATTGAAACATAAAAAAAAGGGTCATATACCGGTGCAATACTAAGTCTTATTTTTTCCATAGACAAAGACTGAAAGTATATTTTGATCCTATTTGGTCCAGTAATAAAAAACATGACATAGAGCGCCATCCCGGTATTAGATTAACTTTTTAGGTATCACTAGACCCAGTTGAATGATAGGTCCGCATATACCAAACAGATAACAAGTATGATGTGATAAACATTATTAAGATTAATCAATGATAATTAAGAAATCGATTTTAAATCAAACTAAACATTGAACGTTACTTTTAAGTTATGGCTAATACCGAGGGTATTTTGCCACAACATTGTAATTATACAATGCGTAATCAAATCAATGAAAAATCTAACGATTAAGAGAGTAAAAAAATTACACAATGTCTTCTATGGATTCATGATCAATGCTTGACCTTGGTGGCTGATCTTCTTTTCTAAAATTCGTCTTTAATGAGTATGATATATAGAATGTGATATTGACACTATTATACACGTTTTTTTAGTATTCCCTATATATAGTTTCTGGAAAAAAAGAATCGTACGCTTGTAATCTGGCAGCATAGGTCGGTAGCGGCGTATAGGGATGGATTCCTTAGAGTGCACGCTAGGTTCTCAATCAATCAATGATATATTCCTAATTTACTTTATTTATTGTATCTTCAAATAGTTATCTTCGTGGATACGGCGTATGTAAACAGAAGGGATACGCTGTATTGGGAATTGGTCAAACGCGTTTTCTTGTATGAAGTTCAGTGGCGCTGAATAGATTGCCGTATCTCTTTTGTCTGGTACGGCGGTATGTAGTCAGAATTAGCATTCTACTAATGTCTTCGTTTTAGCTTCCAATTTATGCTCGTTTTTGCATGTCTTCACAAAAACATCCTAAATTCTGCTTTATAAAACTTTAAAGCATATTAAATACCAATTAATGCAATAATTATAAATTAAAGTGTGGGCAAATACTTATGATGGATAACATGATATAATAAAGTGATCCATTATGTGATGTCATCAAATATCTCTCCCACACTTAAATCTACTTGTTCCTCGAGTAGACTTTAGAAAACGTTTCAGTTGATGAAAATGTGCCCAACCGAAGTTGGAGGATTTTCCGTTGTGTAAGGCATCGTTTTGTTATAATCACCTATAAAACTAGCTCCTCGCGGAAATATGTAATTGTAACACTCAGAGTACTCAAACTAATACGAGGGTGCTGTTTAACATTTAATTGGTTTCGCTCAATTGCTCCGTTGTCGTGATTAGTTTTCTATAATTAGAGCTTGGCAAGGATACACATCGCCTCGCTTTAATAGCTAAGAAGAAACAAGGTCAAAAGATGAATTAGGTTAGTAAGGATTAAGATTGATCATTCATACTCAGTTCTTACACCATAGTACCACACCTACAGCGCAGCTACCATAGTACTAACGGCGTACTTACGGAATAGACAAATACAATTCAATCACTCCCTGTTAGAGGTTTAACCAGCAGTTAGGATGTAGAACGATATTGGGTAGGGGAGTTTAATTTCTACCAAAAGTAGTCATTCCAACAAGAACAGCTGAGACATGCATACATGCCGTAATGACAGAATAGACATGCATGTTATTACTGTCATCGTTTCGAGTGCATTAAGGTTAGTTGCTGGAAAGGGTAGTAAAATGGGTCTGCTTATAAGAAACAAAATTTTCATGAAACATATAGATTAGCCAAAAATAAGGTACTTACGTTTGCTAGTAAACTTTCCCTCGACTGTTCCATTGCCAATGACTCGTACATATAGACAAAAGCCTCCGTTCACAGAAATACAAAGGACAACCTAAGTTGGCATTCCGCTTAAAACGGCAACTTCCTTGACATCCCGCATCTTTACTTTATGACTGTTACAGAAATAGAGTTGGTGACTCGGCCCTCCTTTTACAAGACTTTACATCGTTGATTTTTTTGTACATATCAACGAATAATCAATACTTCTAAGTTATTCATTCGTATAGACTTCTTTTTTGATAAGACTATTTTCTTCCTTTTTTTTTTTTGCTTTTTTCGTTTTCCCATTTTTTTGCAATCTACATCATAAATCCTCGGTTTTATTTCACGTTTCCATATCTTAATTATCCGGATAAATTTTTCCTTGTAATCAAATTCTTCTTCGGACCATGATTTCATAATCGAGGAAAGTAGCGAGACTGATGAGGTAATAATTTTTCCCATTGCATTGTGTAATTTCCGGACATTAACAGTGATAGAAAAATTTACTCTTTGACATACGGAAATTACAAAGTTTAACACGGGGAAAGCAACTAGCAACTTTGATTAAAATAGGCTTATTCTACACGGTAGGCTAAGGTGTAAAGGTGTAACAAAACAAATAATTGGTTTGGAAAAAGAAAGGAATGACTCAACAGGTTATTCTAGGGTGATCTTATGTTGGAATTATTGATTTGATGATACAAAAAGAACTGCTCAATTGAGTACAGAATGAAACAAAACGGAATCAAAGTCAAACAATATGGAATTCTACAAAGATGGAATGGATTCTAAAAAATTTTGCTTAAAAAGAATCAATAGATTCAAAAAGATTATTAGGAAAGTATTTAGTTTCCTTAAATTCAATTAGATTTCCTTTGTAAGTCTTATTGGACTTGTTTGCCCTTACAATATGGGACTAATCCGGTAATTACATTTATCATTTATAGTTGGGTTGGGTTGAGTTTTGCTAGTCGATATCGGACTTTAAATATCCCTACTACTTCCATGGAGGGGGGAGGTGGGAGTTCACATTGTAATGTGTGAGTGTGTGTGGGTGGTTCCTTTTTCTTATCTAATCCCACACACATTACACAAACACTCTTACTTTCTTCTATTTTTTTCTATCTCTTCTCTTTTCTCTTTTTCTCTCTAATAAACCACGTTCTCAATTTCTCTTTTCTATTTTACCTAGCCTCCAGGATCATTGTTCAAAGGGGTGAATCTACTATTTAACTGACATCTCTATACTAAAGAGAAAACCCTTACGACGATTGTTATTTGTTGAGTTGGGTGTATGGGGGGGATTAATGTGTCTGACCTAACGTATGTGTGTATCTTATATGTATGATGTAGACGTCTAGTGTGGTTTAGCTCTCAAATCAAAGGTTTCTTTGATCTTGTTATAGTTAGGTAAACCGTTATATATTGATAAATGTATTTAAGTATTGTATGAATGTAAAATAAACCTTTGTTAACAACATTGTTCTTGTTTTTATCCGCTGTGCAAATTTATATCTTTGTTAGTTATAATCCTAGTCGAAGTTATAACGATTCATCATTTGGTATAAGTGCCTGGTGGCCTCTTGATCTAGGATCTACAAAGTTTTATAAGTTGGTTTCTGGTTTTCGATGAATAGGCTAATTCGGTAAAACTAAGGTTTTCAAAACCCTAATTCAGAGTTTAAAAGCAGGAGAAAAGTTGAAGTGGGAGTCGTTTTTTTTCTTGATATGAACCCTAAAAAACTTGGTTCTGTTTAATGTTTAAAATCCATACCTGTGTTTTAATGTTTGGACTCGGTATATTATTCTTGTTTGAAGGTTTACGTCTGTTGCGTGCCTTATAAATATTTCAGCTATTTGTGATACTAAGATCATTCTTGGTTCGTGTTTGGCTATGGAAGTGTTTTTGTTTTGTGACTTGGATATTAATGCTGCTGAATTCGATGCTATTTTAGTATTGGATCATGCTGATTTGTTTTGTTGTATTCAAATAACAAACAAAACCCTAACTTCTAGGGTTTATGGTTAATACTGCTAAAGTCACGACAATGATAGAAGACACAAGGTTTCTGTGTTCGAATCTTGAAGAAAAGAAGATGACATAGTAGGTAATCATAATGGTTTTGAATGGTAAATAAGGTTCTTTTAATTTGTTCATTTAATGCAGTTATCTGGTGTTCTGTTTATCTTGGAGGAGCAGAAGGTATTGGTGTTCAGGCTGCATTCGTAGACCCCATTATAGATATATATAGCTGGTGTTCAACAGATGTGGTTATGATAACCCTAAACATTTGTATGGGTTCATATATTTGGCTCGCTTGCTGTTTGTTTTTATGCATGTGCTTTGGTATTTCATGATGAACGGGTCTTTGATATAGCAAGGAGATATTAAGCTCACGTCCTAACTTTCTTAGGGATAATCATCTGGTGTTTGAATATGGATTGAGAGAATATAGAAGTTATTACAAGCAGTTTGGTTATGATACGTGGATTGGGGAATGGAATTTGTCATGGTAATGGTCCTAATTTTTAAGGATTGTATTTTAGTTCCTATAAAAACTTGTCATATCTGTTATTGTTGGATTTACCGTGGTTGAATTAATGGGGTTGTTGGGATATGGAATGCGGTTTCATGGGCTTTTTGCCTTTCGTGATTATGTTTTAAACTGATTTTGGCCAATAGATGAAGGTGCGGGGGTGTCATTATATACTTATGGTATACTTGCTAATGGTTACTCTATGGCTGCCATATTATTATTTACTTTAGGTCTGCCCCGATCATAGTTACTAATTTGCTCGTTGTACTTAGTGCTGCTAGTTTTGAGAACAGTAGTAATTCAACAGTTGTTACTTAGTACTGCCAATAGAGATTAATGATGTCAGACTATGTTAGTGCTGCTTGATTTAAGGGGAAGCTAATATTATCAGATTCAGATTCACTTAAACAGTTCAAAGGCTATTTTTAAGATTTCACAACAAGTGATTACAGGGATAATTCTTTATTATTCATTTGATGTTGAGTAGGTTTCATTAGTTGTGCGTGTTTTATCATATACTTAATCGTGCGAGTTTCTAGCGGGCTGATGACTTTGAAGATTACTTGTTTGTGCTTTAAATCGATGTTGAACGGAAGATCTTGTCAAATTCTACAAATGGGGGGGGTGTGATCTTCAAACTTTTGGTGTCATCAATGCTGACATTTGCTATACTTAAAAGGAGTTACGTTTTAGAAGTCAGTGTCTCATTTAGATGAGGATTTAGTTAGAGATTGAGGTTATTTTATATCATCAGTATGAGTTTGGAGTCACGTGGATAGTACAAGATATAAGAACCAATTTTGGGTTATTCTACTTCAACATAAGTTTGTAATACTGAGTTTTCTCCATCAGTAATCATTACATAGAGCCAACATAATAGAGATTTCAATGAGATGGTTAACTTATTTAGTTTCAGAGGAAGGATGCATATGGACAAAAGTGTTTAACCTGTTAATACAAATAATGTCTAAAAATGTTATTTATAATTTTCGACCTCTTGATGTTTTGATAATAACAAAATGTAAAAACGTTTACGATTAAAATTAATACGTTTTTAAATTTATCATAATCGTAAAAAATTCTATTCTAAGATTAATCAATTAAGGTATGGATAAACAAATCATTATAAACATGATTAGTGAACAAGGATAATATTTTTCTTAAATACCTTACATAAGTTTACAAAAATGTATTTAGAAAAATATTAGACAAAATATTTATTATAAAAGAAATTTTTTATTAAAACAATAAATTTGAAATTAGATTTTCCCTAAAAAATAAAAGGTTCCAAAACAGATAACACTTTCTCCACTAAAAGACAAAAAGAGGAACGTACTCTACGGGCGACCCCCTAACATATTAGGGACCGCCAGGACCGCCAGCAAAGTAACGGCTCTTTTTGTCTCCTATAATTTTCTAGCCAATAAATCAGTTCAATGTTGATTGTTTTGTTTTAGTGCTATAGATTTACTTATTCTCGGAAGCGGCATATCATTCTTAAGACTTAGGCGGGACATCATCCTAAGACCTAGACACGATTAATCCTGTCACAATTAACGCATCCGCATAAGCATCCTTTAGTTTAATTTAAATCTATCTTAGGGCATCAAAGCAAGTGGTATCTTGTTAAAACCATAGGGCTTCCCCAACGGGAGAGCTTTACCACTTATTGTTTTGACGGAAACTATTATTATCTTTTTCTTCTTCAAATTTATTTATAATATTTTTTATATACTGGTAGTCCACTATTTAAATCTTTATCAGTTAATTAAGAGCATGATTACTGAAACATAAACGGGTTATCTACCGGTCCAACTAAGCTCATAATTCAAAGACAAAGACAGAACGTTATTTTTGATCCTATTGGTCCAGTAATATAAAACATGACATGAGAGCTTTATCCGGTATCTAGATTACTTTTTATGGTAATCACTAGACCAAGTTGAATGATAGGTCACATATTCAAGCATATAAACAAGTATTAGGTGATAAACATAATTAAAATAATCAATGATAAATTAAACGGAATATCGATTTTAAAACAAACTAATCATTGAACTTTCATTATGATGGCTAATAACGGGGTATTTGCCCACATCCATTGTTAATATACAAGGTAATCAAACAATGAAAATCAATCAACGATTAAGAGAGTAAAAATTACACAATGTCTTCTATGGATTCATGATCAATGCTTGACCTTGGTGGCTGATCTTCTTTTCTAAAATTCGTCTTTAATGAGTATGATATATAGAATGTGATATTGCACACTAAAAACCCGTTTTTTAGTCTTCTATTTATAGTGTCTGAAAAAGACTCGATACGCTGTATCTGGCTAGGTCGATACGACGTATAGGGATGGATTCCTTAGAGTGCACGCTAGGTTCTCAATCAATCAATGATATATTCCTAATTTACTTTATTTATTGTATCTTCAAATAGTTATCTTCGTGGATACGGCGTATGTAAACAGAAGGGATACGCCGTATTGGGAATTGGTCAAACGCGTTTTCTTGTGAAGTTCAGGCGCTGATATGCCGTATCTCTTTTGTTGGATACGGCGTATGTAGTCAGAAATTAGCATTCTTCAAATGTCTTCGTTTTAGCTCCAAATTATGCTCCTTTTAGCATGTCTTCACAAAACACTCCTAAATTACTGCATTTATAAACTTTAAAGCAATTAAATACCAAATAATGCAATAATTATAAAAAAAGTGGGCAAAACAGATGGGATAAATGATATAATAAAGTGACATTATTTGATGTCATCAAATATCCCCCCACTTAAATCCTACTTGTCCTCGAGTAGACTTTAGAAAAGTTTCAGTTTATGAAAATGTGTCCCAACCGAAGTTGAGGATTTTCCGTTTAAGCATCGTTTTGTTCTAATCACCTATAACTAAGCTCCTCGCGAAATATGTAAATGAAAACACTCAGATTACTCAACTAATCTAGGGTGCAACATTTAATTGGTACGCTCAATTGCTCGGTCGTGATTAGTTTTCTATCATAGGCTTGGCAAGGATACACATCTCCATCGCTAAAGCTAAAGAGAAACAAGTCAAAAGATGAATTAGGTTAAGAAGGCTTAAGATTGATCATTCAACAGTCTTTCACCATAAGTACCACACCAACAAGGCAGCTACATCGTACATACACGGCCGTAATGACGGAATAGACACATACAATCCAATCACATCCCTGTTCGTGTTTAACCAGCAGTTAGGATGAAGAACGATATTGGGTAGGGAGCTTCTAACTTTCACCAAAAGTCGTCATCCAACAAGACAGCTGAGACATGCATACATGACCGTAATGACAGAATAGACATGCATGCTTATACAAGTCCTCGTTCGAGTAGACATTAAGGTTAGTTGCTAGGAAAGGGAAGTAAAATGGGTGTTAAAACAAAATTTCATGAAACAAATAGATTAAGCCAACAAATAAGGTACGGTTGCTAGTAACTTTCCCTCGACCGTTCCATGACAAAGACTCGAACATATAGACAAACGCCTCGATCACAGAAATGACAAAGACAACCTAAGTTGGCATTCCCATAACGGTCAACTTCCCTTACATCCCGCTCTTTACATACTTTTACAGAATAAGTGGTGATATCGGCCACTTTTTACAAGACTTTACATCGTTGATTTTTTGTAACGTATCAACGAATAATCGATCCTTCCAAGTAATTCCTTCGGTATAGACTTCTTTTGAACCGACTATTTTTCTTCCTTCTCTTTTTTTTGCTTTTTCTCTTTTTCCATTTTTTTGCAATACATCATAAATCTCGGTTTTATTTCACCGTCTTCACTATCATAATTCATCCGGATAATCTTTTCCTTGTAACACTTCTTCTTCGGACATGATTCATAATCGAGAAAGTAGCGAAACTTATGAGCTACATATTTTTCCCATTGCATTGTGTAATTTCCCGACCATTACAGTGATAGAAAATTTTCACTTTGACATAGGAAATACAAAAGTTTACACGAAAGCAACTATCAACTTTGATTAAAATAGGCTTAATCTACATGGTAGGCTAAGGTGCAAAGGTGTAACGAAATTAATAAATGGTGTAGAAAAAGAAAGGAATGACTCAACAGGTTATTCTAGGGGATCTTATGTTGGGAATTATTGATTTGATGATACAAAAGAACTTGCTCAAAATGATAAAGAATGAAACAAAAGGATCAAAGTCAACAATATGGAATTCTACAAAAGATGGAGGATTCTAAAAAATTTGCTTAAAAGATAAAGATCAAAGATTAGGAAAGATTTAGTTTCCTAATACAATTAGATTTCCTTTGTAAGTCTTATGGATTCAGAAACTTCGCCAAAAAGGAGTCTATGAAGAAAGCTTTTCAAGACATGCTGCATGGATTGGGGGGAAGTTAATCCAGTTCATGCATACTACAATGGTTCCTGTACAAGTAAAGACAATGAAGATCCAAGCTGGAATACAAGTTTCAAGACCAAGAGAACTCACAAGACAACTTCAGCTTTGGAAGTGCTTTGGAAGACTTTATTTCTGTTGTATTTGTACCTGATAGGAACATTGTAAGTAATTCCGTATGTCCGCATATTGGGGGAAGATTGTTAGCCCTAAAATATGGTGACTAATCCGGAATTACATTTATCATTTATAGTCGGGTCGGGTTAGTTTAGCTAGTCGATATCGGGACTATAAATACTCCCTCCATACTTCCATGGAGGGGTAGGAGTTCACATTGTAAAGTGTGAGTGTGTGTGTGGTTCCTTTTTCTCTATTAAACCACACACATACACAAACACTCCTTACTCTTCTTCTTTTTTCTATCTCTTCTCTTTTCTCTCTTTTCTCTCTAATAAACATGTCTCAATTTCTTTTCCATTTTACCAAGCCTCCGGATCATTGTTCAAAGGGTGAATCTATATTAACAGACTCTCTATATAAAGAGAACCCTAGACATTGTTTTAGTGTGTGATTATGTGTCCACCCAAAACGTATGTGTGTATCTTATATGTATGATGTAGACGTCTAGTGTGGTTTAGCTCTCAAATCAAAGGTTTCTTTGATCTTGTTATAGTTAGGTAACCGTTCTATACTGATCATATAGAATTAAGTCTTGTATGAATGTAAAACCTTGTTCAACAACATTGTTCTTGTTTTAAATCCGCTATGCAAATTTATATCTTTGTTATTATAATCCTAGTCGAGTCTATAACGATCTCCATAATTGGTATCAGAGCCTGGTGGCTCTTGATCTAGGATCTACAAAGTTTTATAAGTGTGGTTTCTGGTTTTCGATGAATAGGCTAATTCGGTAAAACTAAGGTTTTCAAACCCTAATTCGATAAAAGCAGAAAACTTGAAGTTGGGATTCGTTCTTGATAACCCTAAAACATGGTTCTGTTAAGTTATAATCCATCCCTGTTTTTAAGGTTTGGACTGTATTCTTCTTGTTTGAAGGTTTCACGTCGTTGGTGCTTATAAATATATCAGATCTTTTGATCTAAACATTCTTGGTTCGTGTTTGGCTATGGAAGTGTTTTTGTTTTGTGACTTGGATATTAATGCTGCTGAATTCGATGCTATTTTAGTATTGGATCATGCTGATTTGTTTTGTTGTATTCAAATAACAAACAAAACCCTAACTTCTAGGGTTTATGGTTAATACTGCTAAAGTCACGACAATGATAGAAGACACAAGGTTTCTGTGTTCGAATCTTGAAGAAAAGAAGAAGCAGCAGGTATCATAAAGGTTTGAAGGTACAAAGGTTCTTATTAATTAGTTCATAATAGCAGGTTATCTGGTGTTCGTTTATCTGAAGGAGCAGAAGGGATTGGTGTTCAGGTATTGTAGACATTAAGATATAGCAGGTGATCAACAAGATGTGTTATGAAAACCCTAATTTGTAGGGTTCATATATTGGTGCTGCTGTTTGAATGCATGTGCTATGGATATTGACGGTTTGATAAGCAAGGAGATTTTAAGCACGTCCTAACTTTTAGGGATTATCATTCTGGTGTTGAATCTGGATTCGCAGAATATAGAAGTTATTACAAGCAGTTTGGTTATGATACGTGGATTGGGGAATGGAATTTGTCATGGTAATGGTCCTAATTTTTAAGGATTGTATTTTAGTTCCCATAAAAACTTCTTGTATATGTTGGACGTGGTTGAATTAATGGTGTTGTTGGATATGGATGCGGTTTCATGGGCTGCTTCGTGATTATGTTTAAACGTTGGCAATGAATGAAGGGCGGTGTTCATTATTACTATGTTAATACTGCTAATGTTACTTTATTCCAATATGATGTATCTTAGAAAAATCAGCTTTAGCAGTTGAGATCGATTTAACTTGGTCTCGAGGGTTTGTCTTAGGCGGGCTTCCAAACCCTCTTTCTTGCAAGACCTTGCTCATCTGTCCGATTTGTATTTCCAAGGTCTTAATTGAAGCTCCTTGATTTCTTATTGCTGCATCGGTAGAAGCTCGGATCTCTTTGATTATGTTTGAGTTTTCTTCATGTCTTTTAGTTGATTCTGCCATAAATTTGGTCAGTGATTCTTCCATGTTCGGTCTCCGATCAGGATACGAAGAGTTTCCATTGTTTCATTGGTAGAATCATGGACCTGCTGCTCTATATTGTCCTTCAGGTTGATAGGGTGCACCGAACTGTCTATAGTAAGCTTCTTCCAAAGTTTTTCCTTCTTCCTTTTGTGGAGAATCCTTCGTATAGTGTGTTCCCTTGCATAGTTTGCATCCGACCTGAGCAGCGTACACTTTCATATTTACTTTCTTTATTTCTCGTCCGAGATTATTAAGTTGGGCTTGGATAGCAGCAAGCCCGTCAGAAGTTTTAGTACTTCTGGTCCTTGAAGATGTTCCATTGTGCCATTTTTGAGAGTATTCAGCCATTTCTTGGATGGCTATTTTAGCATCAGCGGCAGTTTTGAATGATGCACAATTTGTAGTCCAGAATTTATCGAGTTGGAACATCGAGCCTATTATAAAACAAGATGACTTCCTGCATGTCAGTTAAGTAATGTTGAGGGCACTTCATCAGCAATTATTTAAAATTTTCTCATGCACAGAAAAGGCTTTCATCGGGTTCCTACTGGAAGTTGTTGATTTCCTCTATTTTCTTTGCGGTACAGGCAGGTGGACAATATTTGTTTAGAAATTTAGTTTTAAGAACTTCCCAGGTTGTAATCGAGCCTGATGGCTGGTTCCTTAGCCATCTGCTTGCGGCTCCAATGAGGGATACATGGAAGGCTCGAAGCATGATTTGATCTTGAGTTATTTTTAGGATGTGAACTAAGTCAACAATCTCTAGAACCTTCTTGATGTGCTCATTTTTAACTTCGTGTTCTGAGCCACTGAAAGTTTATTGTCACGAAGTTCTTTGAGAAATTGCCCCTTCAATTCAAAGTGGGTGTCTTGGTTGATCGTGGGCCTAGTAACGCCCGACCCGTAATCTCCTCGGGTTTTGCTCATGTATTGCTCCATTGTTTCCGTCATTGTTTCTCTTACTTCTTCCTCTGATTGTTCCTCGATGTCAAAAATATAATCGGACTCTGGTGAATTCGATTCTATGAGACTCGGTGTATCGAAAAGCCTCCTTCTTGAGCAAAATTTTTGTTCCGGGTTTTCAAAAGGTGAGAGTAGTTCCTTTGTAGAACTTCTTGTCATTCACTACCTGAAACAAATGACAATAAATCAGTAGGATATGTGATGATGAGAGAAATCAAATGTAGAATTGAAACAAATGGACTTTTGGTTTGCTACTGTATCAGTTGATGGATACGACGTATTCTATTGATTGGAATACGCCGTATAGGTCTGTCGAATGCCAGTACGCCGTATTGAGTTTACAAAATACGCTGTATGTTTGGAAAAACAGATACGTCGTTTAGACCGTAAAACTCAATACGCTGTTCTGGGTAGGACATAAGACACAAGTTTGGGTTATTCTACTTCAGCATCAAGTTTGTAATACTGAGTTTTCTCCATCAGTAATCATTACAAAGAGCCAACATAATAAGAGATTCAAGAGATGGTTAACATATTAGTTTCAGAGGAAGCATATGACAAAGTGTTTAACCTGTTAATACAAATAATGTCTAAAAATGTTATTTATAATTTTCGACCTCTTGATGTTTTGATAATAACAAAATGTAAAAACGTTTACGATAAAATTAAACGTTTATAAATTACTAATCGTAAAATTCTATTTCTAAGATTAATCACTTAAGGTATGGATAAACAAATCATTAAACATGATTAGTGATCAAGAAAATATTTTTTCTTAAACCTTACATTTCTACAAAAATGTATTTAGAAAAATATATAGACAAAATATTTATTCATAAAAGAAATATTTTATTAAAACAATAAATTTGAAATTAGATTTTCCCTAAAAAATAAAAGGTTCCAAAACAGATAACACTTTCTCCACTAAAAGACAAAAAGAGGAACGTACTCTACGGGCGACCCCCTAACATATTAGGGACCGCCAGGACCGCCAGCAAAGTAACGGCTCTTTTTGTCTCCTATAAATACTAGCCATATTAAATCCAGTTCAATGTTGATTCGTTTGTTTTAGTGCAATGATTTACTTATCTCGAAGCGGCATATCATTCTTAAGACTTAGGCGGGACATCATCCTAAGACCTAGACACGATTAATCCTGTCACAATTAACGCATCCGCAAAAAGCATCCTTTAGTTTAATTAAAATCTATCTTAGGGAATCAAAGCAGTGGTGATCTTGTTAAAACCCTAGCCCAACGGGACTTTACCCACTTATTGTTTGACGGTATTTTATATACTGGTAGTCCACTATTTAAATCTTTATCAGTTAATTAAGAGCATGATTACTGAAACATAAACGGGTCATCTACCGGTCCAACTAAGCTCATAATTCAAAGACAAAGACAGAACGTTATTTTTGATCCTATTGGTCCAGTAATATAAAACATGACATAGAGAGCTATCCCGGTATCTAGATTACTTTTTAGGTATCACTAGACCCAGTTGAATGATAGGTCGCATATTCAAACATATCTCGAGTGGGTAGTACTCGGGGATGGAGTTGGGCGAAGAGGTGATCGTAGCCGAACCATTATAAATCTGGTTCTTGGTTTGATCGTTTCCTTTCCTTTTCTCTTTATATTTGTTATTGTTAATTTAGTTCATTATATTAGATAGTTTAGTTGTGATTATATTGTTGATTGATTAAATACAACTATATCAACATTTTATAAGCAAAGTTTTAAAACGGATAATTAACCAGTAAAGCTTGGATCGATCTATGGATTCCGACAAATATCTAGAAGGGCAATCCATGCAAAGACCACCACTTTTTGAAAGTTATAGTTTTATTTATTGGAAAAATAGATTCGAGACATATGTTAAATCAAAAGATCTAGATCTTTGGCTTGTTTATTCACCGATGGTGATTTCCACCTATTGTACAAAATACGGAAACCAAATTAGATTAGGTTATCCCTTTTGAAAAACAAACCGATGATCTCAAAAAGAAACTTGCGAAAAATAATGAAGCTAAAATGGTTATTTACAATGCTTTGCCTAGAAAAGAATATGAAAGAATTTTCATGTGTAATACGGCAAAAGAAATTTGGAAAACTTTGTTAATCACCCATCAAGGTAATAGCCAAGTCAAAGATAATAAGATCGACCTTTTGGTTCAATAATATGAACAATTCGTTATTTCCGAAGACGAATCTATAAATAGTGCTTTTGCTAGATTTACTACTATTATTACAAGTCTTAAATCCTATGTTATTACTTATGACTTTATGCCTTTATTATGCTTTGATATGACACCATGATTATGACGTTTCGGCCTACTCTCCGGAGCGGGTTTGGGTCATTACAATTTATTTGAGACTTCCCCTGTTTATGCTTGTGTTATGTTTATGTATGCCTTTGATGTCACACCATATTTGTAATACTTCTACCCTTTTGGGTCGGGGCGTTACAAAATCTGTTGCTTTAAAGGCTAAGAAAGAATCTAGTGATAAAGAGTGTTCGACTTCCGGTAGTGAAGATGAAGAGTACGCCTTGGCGGTAAGAGACTTCAAGAAGTTCTTGAAAAGAAGAGGTAGATTCGCGAGGTAACCTCGGAACAACAAAAAGATGTTCCAAAGAAGCCGTGATAACAAGAATGATAAAAGTGATAGAAAATGCTTTAGATGCGGCGATCCAAATCATCTTATTGGAGAATGTCCAAAACCACCAAAAGATAAGAACCAAAGAGCTTTTGTTGGAGGATCTTGGAGCGATAGCAGTGAAGAAGATGATGAGAAGGTCAAAGATGAAACGTGTCTTATAGCTCATGCATCAAGTGAGGTATGTTCTGAATCCTCCTACTTTAGTGATGAAAATTCATCAATTGATTATTTAGCTTTAGACAATGAATATGATAAATTATGCAAAATGAGTCTAAAGATAATCACTAAGAACAAAAGGTTAAAAGCTACTAGAAATAGTCTAGAAAATGAGCTTAGAAAATTAAAAGATAAATTGTCCATACTCGAGAAAAACAAGGGAGTTGATCTCGATTGTGCAAAGTGTCATGCACTTAAAATTGAGAATGAAAAGCTCAAAGAAGAATCCACTAGATTAAACAAATTTGAAAAGAGTACACATTGCTTAAATGAAATGTTAAGTAATCAAAAACCCTCCGGTGATAAATTAGGTTTAGGGTTTAATTCATTTGAAGCATCATCTAGTGGAACTAAGGAAATAAAATTTGTGAAAGCTCAGAAAAAGGCGTATTCTGATGGAGGTCCCATAAATATGGGCGGCCCCCTAAATGACCAGGCGGCCCCCAAAATAATTATGGGACCGCCACCAGCAACGCCTGGATCTGAGAAAACTGTGTCTTTTCAAAAATCCATTTTGGGTCCTAGACCAAAACACATAATTGTAAACAAAGCCAAAGTTCCCGTTGCTAGTGACAATGAAGTTAAACAATTCTATAAGCCATTGTCAAAACCCGGAGTTGGATTTTCTAAACCCAATTTTAGATCAAAAACTCCACCTCCTAGAAGAGTCAATAATAATTATTCTCGTCCTAAAACACCGCAACCAAAAAGACACGTTGGTCGACAAAACCAACCTCATGGCTTTCCCGTAAGTTGGAACAACTTTCCACGTCAAAGTTACATGCCATGGGAACTGTGTCATCCATTCTCACATCCCAACCAATTGCATCAAATGCAAGAGATGTTTGGCACTAACAACTTTCGACCCATGAGATATTGGGGACCAAATATTTGAGTTATTGTCTTATATAAATAGATATACCTTGGAGTCGACTTGGAGCCCAACAAATGGATCAAGAATAGCGGATGTTCTAAACATATGACGGGTAACTGAAAGCTCTTCTCCACTTACAAGGCATATAATGGAGGTAATGTCATTTTTGGTAGTAATCTTTGCGGTAACATCATTGGCAAAGGTACAATTTCTAATGACTCTCTCAAAATAGATAATGTAGAACATGTTGATAACTGAGAATTCAACTTGCTAAGTATAGGACAAATATGTGATAATAAGTGTAGAGTAACTTTCTCTGAACATGATAGTGAAATCACTAAGGACGGTAGAGTCATAGGTAGAGGAATTAGGAAGAAAGGCTTATTTGTGATGAAATTAGGAAATAAGCCAAAGGATCAAATTTGTCTAGCAACGATTGATGAAAATTCCACATTATGGCATAGGAGATTAGGTCACGCAAACATGTGTCTCATTCAATCGTTGGCTTCTAAGGAATTAGTTAGAAATCTACCCAAACTTAAGTTTGACCAACATTTTTGTGATGCTTGCAAAATGGGAAAACAAGCTCACGCTAGTCACAAAGCTAAGAATATAGTCTCAACAACTAGATGCTTAAAACTTCTCCACATGGATCTATTTGGTCCATCCGCCATACGGAGTTACGAAGGAAACCGTTACACCCTAGTCATAGTAGATGATTACTCTAGGTATACTTGGACTAGATTCCTTAAGAATAAAACCAAAGATTTTGATCAATTCGAAATACTTAGTAGGAAAATTCAAAATCAATTAGGTTGTTTAATAGTGTCAATAAGAACCAACCATGGTAGAGAATTTAATAATGAGGTGCAATTTGGAGAGTTTTGTAATGCCAATGGTATTACACATAACTTCTCGGCTCCACGCACTCCTCAATCAAATGACGTGGTTGAAAGGAAAAATAAGACACTTCAAGAAATGAGTAGAACTATGTTGAATGAGCAATTGTTACCACAAAAGTTTTGGTGTAACGCCGTAGATACTTCAACATACATTCTCAACCGAATTCTTATTAGAGCCATTCTAGGAAAAACACCTTACGAACTTTTAAGAGGTAGGAAACCTACGCTAGATTATTTTAGAGTGTTTGGAAGCAAGTGCTTCATTTTGAACACCAAATACTACCTTACCAAGTTTGACCCAAAGTCATATGAAGGTGTCTTTTTAGGATATTCTCAAAATAGTAAAGCCTACATCATCCTAAACAAACACACTAGGAAAGTCGAAGAATCACTTAACGTGACATTCGATGAAACTCCTCCACCCTCTAAGACATCACCCTTGGTGGATGATGACTTAGATGAAGAAGAAGCCCTCATAAGAACATCACCCTTAAAGATGATGACTTAGATGAAGTAAAGTCCCAATAGGGAAACCGAAAGAAAAACCTAGAAAATTTGAATTGAGGATGAAACATTAGAAAATGATAACACACATCAGTCCAATATTAAGGAATCTAGGAACTCATCTTTAGAAATGTCAAAGGAATATATCTTAACCAAAGAACCTTTAGGATATACTCAAGCTAAAACCAAATTAACTTATTTGTTTCAGATATCGTCTCCATACCTCCTCTTATTATTTTTTTCTTTTTCTATTCTTTAATGTGTTATATATATATACATACTATATATATATATAAAAAAATAATATATTATATATTATATATCATATATATATATTATATTATAATATAGATATAATATAATAAATACTTGACATATTTTGCCATGATTATAAGTGTGTCATAGAACCTACTTTTAAAAGGTCTTTCTCATAATATTTAATATCAATCAATAAACAAATCCCATTTTTGTTTATAAAAAGTCGGTCTAAACTTCTTTCTCCGAAAACATAAACGTCTATGATTCTTATTTATTTTCATCATTAGGTTGATTTTTAAAATAATGACTACTGCGTCATAGTTCTTCACTCTCTTTCAAAGTGTCCATACTTTAGAATAATAAAAACCAAGCAGTGGATGTCTAACTCCTTTCCCCGCTAATGTTTGCTATATAAATATATGAGTGCACTACTCTACCTAAATTTGTTTGAGTAAACACAACATATACTGATTCCTTGGATCCTTAAACAAAGGGGAGCATACACCAAGGGGGAGCACTTACAAGCACTCGACTCATTTAAATTACATTGAACTTCTTGAGCATCGATGGTAATTTATTTGATCTATGGATCTGTTAGAGTCAATATACAATGAATGATATTATCATGGGGACGCAATGAGCAAAGGGGAGCTAGGAGATATGTGGGTAAATATCAAGGAGTTGGTTAAACCGTGATGATAGAAGACTTCACTAGGATGATGCAAGCTCACCTTTATAGGAATATAGGACGGGGATTGTAAAATAACGTGAAGTGCTCATTCATACCCAAATACTCATCACACCTCAATCCAAGAAACGACAAAACCACTGACGTCAACCGTATTTTCACATGTGTCTTCTTCGTTTCCTCCAACCAATCTACTTTGGATCACCAACCTTTTCCTCATCTCCTTCATCATACACTCGAAGTACTACCTTCCTTTTGCCACTTTCTCATCTCTCAAGACCTAATCTAACTAACCATAGGAACACACAGTCACCTTTACCTTTCTTTCTTATATATTTCTCCCTCATACCTCAAAACCTATAAACGATCGAAGCACCTATCCTCTTCACATTCCTCAGAGCAATATATACATCGGAGCCCGACCTCTACTATGTCTTTTTATATACATTATATGCTCACGATCGCTAAACCACATTATCCTTTTGCTTCGACAAAAGGGGGAGAAGAGATGTACCACGAGTTTTTCAGTTTTACTTTTAAACTTCACTCTATGTTTATAGTACATATTATATCATCAATCAAAATAGGGGGAAATTGTCTAGTGCGAAATATAACGATATATAATCTATACATCTTCTTTATGTTTTGATGATGACAAACATGGTAACTTGTAATACATAACGTCAAGTCTGCGCAGTTACTCGTAATCACTAAATCATCAATGCATAAACACTATCAACATCTCTGACTCTCAATGTATGCATCAAGCATGACATTGGGTCACTACGACCCAACGTAAATCACTATAAGGTTGTAAACAACAATATTAACCTTGTAGGAATGATCAAAGAAAACGTTAATCTCTATCTCTAATCTCAACTACATCCTCTAAATCTTTGATCATAATTAACTTTTTAAATCTTGTTTAAAAATCGTTGAAGCCAAGTCTTCTACTCTTCTTCCTTCTCCCTCAAGTGCAAAGAGAAGAACTTCGTCAACTCTACAAGATCCAAAGTTATGTATTCTAGTTTAGTCCATTGTAAATTTGTTACATAATAGATCGAGTTCCTGTCTTCCAATCTTAGTAGTGTGGTAGAACCAATGCGATGTATATTATAGGATGGGGTTATTGTGGAGGTTTGGTTTAGTAATTTTAGGCCCTTAAAATACATAGGTGAAGTGGTAAGTTGGTTTAGCAATAAATTAGGACTCGACTTTAGCTAAGTGTGGAAAATAATATAAGCGACGAGCGGTATTCTGTGTTAAGCATAAAACAAAGGTTTGTTATGAGTTGGGCTATAAACCATAACGGGTTTGTTGTAACCTCGAAGAAGAACTGCGACCTCTAGCTTATTGTCGGAAAATAAATGTATAGCATGGTATAAAGGTTTTCTCTCTCCCGCCGAAAGGGAGCATGTTGATTAGTGAAGTAACTCTCCACATGGATACTCGAGCGAGTAGAGTAGGGCTAAAGAGGATCTTACGTGCACCAAACCACTAATAGATCATCGTTCGGTTTGCATTTTCCTTTTACCCTTCGCTTTACTTATTTATTTACATCTTATCGGGCTTTCCATTTATACTTGCATTGGTACGTCATGATTTATGTGAATGTTGTGTAAATGCCAGTTAACACTAAAGAGTTGATGTACTCTTTGGTGCTAAATATTATGATGTGTGGTTATATTATTAGAATATGCTTAAGCTATGTAAACACCTATGATCGACAATTCTCATATTGCGTCAAACACACTGAGTTGTGATTGAATACAAAAGATCTAGTCCAAAAACCTCTTCTGGAGGCGGTCCCATAAATCAGGCGGCCCCCTTATATACTTGGCGGCCCCCATATATATAATGTGGAGTACCTCCAGTAGAAGTATGAAAGTAATTCATTAGTACACTTCAAATGATTTTAATGGAAACGTATTCACCCCTCTCCCTCCTATGATTTCCATAAATTTATTTCAAATGTTTGAATTTGGTTCTAAAAACCAGATGTTTCCCCCACACTTATTTTGTTGCAAAATACTTTTGATTACAAATAAGACAAAGTTACAAACAAACAAAGCATGATTACAAACTAATTCAAACATAATAAAACAAATGATAAAGAATTAAAACACACAAGACACTCCTTATATGCGGGAAAAGTAAATATTGGGTTGCCTCCCAAAAAGCGCTTGTTTTTGTTTGAGTCACGAGCCTGACTCTACCCTTATTTAACAGATAAAGAGGAGGGTTCCCCTACACTTGAGTTCAAGTGTGGGTGATAGTAACTGACATACCATCATGATGAGAAGGAGCTATATGTTGAGAAATTTGTTGTTGAAGAATAGGCTCAAAACGGTGTGCTTCTAGAATTCTACCTCTCTCTACTTTATTTGGCCTATCGAATAAACTAATTTCTTCTCCTAAAGGAGAAACTTCCTTAGATTCTAATCCCCAATCATCATCAAACATCTCCCAATTTGAAATATCAACACACAAGGATACACTTTTTCCTAATAAACCTGGTTTAAATCCATAATGTCTATTAGGGTCATTTATACCTGGGTTATAATAACTATACACACCCTTAGGATGGGAATTTGCCACGTGAGGTGAAGGCGGTGTTTGAGTTGTTAAATAATCTACTACCTTCATCCTAGAACTATTAGAACTAAGTGGTTTGATGGGTGGTTTAAGGCCTATTACGTCTCCTAGACTTACATCTAAGGATGGACTATTGAGTAAAGGTTGAGGCTCTGGTCCATCAAAACTAGGAACTTCCCTAGAACTAAGAGGAGTGTTGTGATTATAATTCAAGCCTATTTCCTCTAGTTTTGTTTCGTTCAAAGGTTCTACCTCTATCGGGGTCCCTGAAGTCTTTTCTACTTCTTCTGGGTAAGTCACGGGCGGTGTGTATTCCTAAAATGACGATAGGGTTTGTGTGGTACTCTCAGGACTTTTAACCCTACCTCATTATCCATCATACTTAGGCTATTTATGTGCTCATCATAATCTAACCATGCCATGCACCTAGGTACCTGTACCCTAACCATATCATCCCCGACTATTTGAGCATTTGGATATGCTATTGTTTCATCAGAAATAGCGCTTATTGGGTTGCTACATTTTTTATCATATTGGTGATGAGGTGTCATTTTATACACTTTTTCAGGGTTGTTTAACCCCTAAATCGTGCATTTATGCCTAAAATAGGTACTTAATTGTTCATTTTCAGGTATTTAGCATTTGGAAGGCATTTGGAAGAAATACACGTGACTTGGGCTCATTTAGAGAAGAAACGGACAAGACTACAGACCTACACCAACATCTCTCAAGAATTTCTACTCAGAAGCTGGAGACGGCGTCACAGATTACACGTGACGCCGTCACAACCCATCTCAAGATGGCGTCACAAGATCTCCAGACGGCGTCAGATTGTACGACCCAGCCCATTATCTAGAATATTCTATTCATGACGGCATCACGATTAACACGCGACGCCGTCACAGTGATTTTCCTATATATACAAATCCATTTTTAGGGTTTTAAGTGTGTAACTTTAGAGTAAAAGAAAGGGGCAAACCCTAGTTTCTTTAGCAGCTATTAGGGACGATTTTAGGGCCTCAAAACCCTATTGTACTCTATTCAATTCATGTTTTAATCAAGTAAGACTATCTTAATCATTCAATATGTCTTGTTGTGTGATTCTTATCTGTTCTTACTTTATCTTTAACATGCTTGGCTAAACCTTCTATTGTGTTTATTTATAATTGTTTGAAACCTAGGATGTAGATCTTAGTGGTGTTGCATCTTGTGATGAATATGCATGTTAGGTCTTAGAAAACCAGCTTTTGTCTGTATCGTTGTTGATATGTCTAGGAAAACATGATTGTGTAGAAATGATACCATCGGGTAACAGTCTTCATACTACCTTGCCCCTTATATGGTTGATCCACTCTTAATATATTTCAAATGCATTTAATATACTCTTAGGGGCCTTATAATAGTCTTCATACTACCTTACTTGTGCGTTGCCTTAACGGAATATTAAATAGACGGCGGGTTTGTGTAATCCGTTCATGACTTAGGAAATAATTACATAGATCATCACAAGTGTGACAAAGCAACAACACTAGGAGAAGCAATCTAGGGAGTAATACATAATTAAATAAACACAATCTTTTATTATATTGTTATCACCAGTAGCGTAGTTTATATTTAGTTTAATAGCTAAAACCAACCAAACCTCTCAAATATATGATTTTACCTGCTTTCATAAAATATAAAAATACAAAAAGAATCCTCTCTCAACCTTTAGAATTCTGTTAGACCATGATCAAGCCTTCCTAACCTATTCCCCTAGAGAACGATAGCAACCCCCGAGTCTTTCATATACTACACTGCAACGGTTAGGTATACTGCCTAGGGAGTTGTAAAACTTCTTGTAGAAGTCCCTTACGACAACCGCAACAAGTTTTTATATTTATAAGAAAGCAGGTAAATATCATGGTTTGAGATGTTGGTTTGTTTAACTAATAACTAAACTAAATATAATCTAAACTACTGGTGATAACTTTATGATAACACATGTATTTACCTAATCATGCACTAATCCTCAAATTGCTTCTCCTAGATCTGTTTCCTTGTCACACTTGTGATGATCTGTGTAAGTATTTCCTAGGTCATGAACGGATTACACGAACCCGACGTCTACTTAATATTTCGTTAAGGCAACGCGCAAGTAAGGTAGTATGAAGACTATTACAAGGCCCCTAAGAGTATATTAAATGCATGTGAAATATCTTAAGAGGGATCAACCATATAGTGGGTAAGGTAGTATGAAGACTGTAACCGATGGTATCCTTTCTACACTACTCGCGTTTCCCTAGACATATCAACAGCGATACATACAAAAGCTGGTTTTCTAAAGCCTAACGCGGACATTCATCAACAAAAAGCAACATCAAAAGGATCTATAACCTAAGTTCCATGCAATCATAGATAAATATAAAGGAGGGTTTACCCTCGCATGTTATTGATAGTTTGGACGTTATCCAGTCTTTATTTTTCTGCACTTTTAAACTTTATTGTCAGATTTATCTATATGGCGTATTCATTATATGATACAACGTATTTGACATCTAACCCGTACCACAGAAACTTTTTACGGGCATCAATACGGCGTATCCCGGTTTACGGATACGACGTATCGGTTTCCTGGACGTTTTTTATTTTTAGGTTTTAATTTTTCTAACCGTCGAATACCGGAGATAGAATTGCATTTGTTTTTCTTATATCTTATACAGGACCTTACTAGAACATAAGAAGAAGTTGGTGGAGTATTTATATTCTAAAATTCTATGTGTGTGGTAGTCATGCGAGTATACAGACGCTTTTTCGCACACACAATTGTTGCTCATAAACGCAACATGGAGGATCATACCGAGCAAATATCAGGGGAGTTTCTCGTTCTAATTCTTTTAATTTTCTGTCCTTAATGTTATATTTATACAACGAGGTAGTTGTATATCTCAAGTGGGGGGAGAAGAATTAGAATGCTTACTTGTCCTTGCTTTTACAATAATATGCCTAATTTATGCTCAGATTTAAATTTTTTTAGCATACTTTTGTGAAATTATTATTACATAACCCACAACATATAATCCCTTTATCCATTTGTGGGGATTTAGTCAATTCCGTTTCCCCTAATTTTACCGCTAAATTCCACAAAAATATGAGTGTGTCGGTGACTATAGTAAACTTTAGAACTTAGCTTGGTATATTTATTCGAGACCACCATAATGAGTATTATTGATATAATTTGAGTGAATTGTCTAAACTGGGTAATTTCTAGGATTCACCCAAAAAAAGCCATTTACATGTTATGTTATTATATAACTACATCTGTTATTAATCCCCGTATTACCATTTTGTTTACTCTCATTTCGTGAGTAAGATTCCTAGAAAATAACCTGTTAAGCATTTCCTTTTTGTTTTCTTCCACCAACCATAATATTTGTTTCTTCCTACCAATCAATTTTTTGTTTCGTTACACCTTTACACCTTAGCCTATCCTATTAGATTAATTCCTTAATCGGTTGCTAGTTGCTTTTGTGTAGAGTTTTGTATTTCATGTGTTCGTGTGCGTATTTTCTATCTTTAGTTAGGTCGAGAAATTGCACAATACAATGGGAATGTGAAAGTAGTGCATTTTTGTTTTTTGTGTGTTTTACCACTTTTACTATTATTTTTATATATCCGAGTATGAAAGATTATGTAAAAATTATTCTGAAATATTATGATCGTGAGATGGTGAAATTACACCAAAATTCGTAGTGCTAAAAAAAAGTGATTTGTAGAGTATTGTTGTATGTTGGTCGAAATAAACCAACCATGTATCTTTATGTATAAAGTGGTAGATATCACCACTATTGTTGTATAGTATGTATATTATGGATGTTTGGGAGTTGGTCGTTATGGGAACACCAACTAAGGTTGTTTGATTGATCTATTGATCATGGCATCTTTTGAGTCTAATTCGTGTATACCAAAGCGTGCGTATTCTGTTTCCATGTTAAAGCGTAAGTTAGTCTATGATTTTGTGTATTTTTCAAGGGATGGTCAGGAAAGTATCTAGCAACAATGTACCTTATTTGTTTGGACTTAATCTATTTGTTTTGTTCTTTTTATTTAACACCAATTATATTTCCCATACTTAATCCCTAATCTTTGGTATTTCTCAAATGAGGTAAAGAGAAATCATGTGTGTCTTGTCCATGGATTTTATCATGTACATGTGGTTTTGTCGCCCTTGTTGGTTCATTACTATTGATGAAAGGATTAGTAACCCATACCCTATATTTTTCTTCATCCTAACCTTTGGTTGTACTCGAATGAGGGAGTGAGCAATCATGTATATCTATTCCATGGATTTGGATGTGTATATATGGTTTCGAATGTCACACCCTAAAAATTTCAGGTCAATATTTTCAAACTTTCTGACAATTATTTTTGACTTTTATACGTTATGTTTGAATCCGGTAGTTTACCGGGAAGTTAACCCGCGTAAATCTGAAAAACATCATCGGATGCGTTTCGACTTCGGATTTTGATTAGTTTAGATATTATATGAGTTATTTTATCTTTTCTAAGTGTTTCGTAGTTTACGATCACTCTCGGTATTTATTTTTACGCTTTAACGTTTAAATTGCATTTTTTGCGTTTTTGACCTAACGGAACCCCAGAAACTCGAAATCTTTTCGTGTAAACTTTAGTTATAGTCCATCTCACATTTATAAGTCAAAAATTTCATTCATCCCTCCCCCTCTACTCAAAACACACGCATACGCACACTTAAATAAATGACTAAAGGAGATCTTTTCTCTCCTAGATAAAATTCATAAATAATAAAAACCCATCACAATGCTTGAAAGTGACATCTATGTCGTCAACCTCCTTGACCCTATGTGATTCTTAACCTCTTTGTCTTCAATCACCTTGAAGGTCCAGAACTCCACTTAAGCATTTTATTTAATTTAGTTAATTGTGATTCAGCTTGAACCCTCCACCCTCTGGGCTTGAGTTTTGCGTGCCGAACCCAACACCACACAATTCTTGGTGTGTGTTTGGTCGCTTTAACCCTTGGTTTCACTCTGGTTGGATATGTCATCGGGTCCCTTAACCTAATCTTGTCCTATAAATACCATACATACTTCTAACTTAGGGTTTCATTCTCATTTCATAGCCTCAAAACTCACTCAACTCTCTCTTTTTCTACCCGCTTGCTCACGGCACACACATACATACATATACTTTCCATAGTTTTGATTTTTATCAAGATTCACTCATTTTAGGTTCATATCTAAGAACATCTAAGGTGTTTTGAAGTATTGGTTCTTTGATTTAAGGGTTTTTCTTTAAGATCTAGTTAGGGTTTCAAAGATTTTTTTGTTGTGTTTTTATAGATATCATATTATTTTGGGGTATAGATCTTGTGATTTCTCTACTTGTTCTTCATTCTTGTAAGTACCTTAAATCTTTTCTTAAGATCTAATTATGTTCTTCTTATATGTCCAAGATCCATACATCCATATGTTGTGTTTTAATTTTTGAAAGATTTTAAAGACAAGATTTCATAAATAATGATACTACTTTATTTCACTAGTTAAATATTATGTTCTTGGTGAGATGAGAGTTGAATGAGTGTTGCAACAATATAAATGAAGAGATTAGGTTAGATTTAGGTGTGGTTTTATTGTGGATTAGTTGTGAATGGAGATTAGGCTAGATTAGGCACAATTGTAAAGTTTGGGTGGATTTTGGATAAGCGTTTGTGAAAAATGATGTTGCTGATCCGAAATTGTTTTGAGGATTTGGGCGACTTAAAAATGTTTTCATTAGGCGTAAAAGTAGTTTTTGGAGAGCTTGTTTCGAATAGATAGTTTTTCATATATCGCACGGTAAAATCGGACTTAAAACGGCCAAGTTATAGCCAAATGAAACTTGAAACATTTTTCGGCAAAACCGAATGAATAGTTGCTGATGTGAATAGTAAAATGGGTTTTCGAACACTTTTGAGATTTTAAAACACTAGCGAAACATATAGTAGCACATATATATTGATTAGTATCATTTAAAGACGTCGTTAACATATTTTAGGAAAAACGTTAAAGTTATTAAAAATAGTAAGTTTGGTAAAAATTTAGCGAAACGGATATAGAAGTTAAGCGATTAAGGCTAGTTAGTGCGTTTTGAAAATATGGAAACTTAATAAATATAGGGGACGGTATTAATGTTCCAAAACTAAAAACTTTCCTAAAATAGAAACTTACTAAAAATAGTAATTTTGGTTAAACGTCGAAACTTAACGAAAAACTGTATGATTTTATTTCGTCATGATTTGATAATCAAACCAAAGCAAACACACATGGATGTCTTGTGGTGATGAACATATTGTGCAATTCTTGGCATACTTTCTATGTTTCTAAGACGCGTTATTATTCTAGGTCGATGCTAGATTTTTATATCACTTTTTTCTTGCGTGATTTATCATTTGCTCATCTTGCTAAGGTGAGTTTATAGTCTCATATTTTACTACTTTTACTTTACTATTTTGGGGTGAGAAACATTGCTTGTTTTTAAACTATAGACACGGTTACTTTACGTTTCCATTTTCCTGATTACATTGTGCCTAGGTAGCGAATAGACCACTAATGCCCGAATTATCATGAACTGTCAATTGCTTAAACGACTGACTAGTTAAGTAAGCACGAATGTTGTAAATAGATCTATTGGGACTAATTATCCCTATCTGGGTGAGTAGCGCTCACTACCCACGGGGCTCCTGATAAACGGATATATACCATGTCGGATTTCAGTAGGTGATCTTGGTCAGATACCCTTAGGGCAAAGTAATTATATTTGGCATATAAAATGCTTCCTTTTAAATTGAGCTTCGATGTCATGAGCTTAGCGCAACAGTAAATTTTCTTTTTATGTGAAGTTGTATCTCCTATAATTGTCACGTGTGTACTGTAAACTTGTGGTCCACTCTTATATTAAATTCAAACCTATGAATTCACCAACTTTATGTTGACCGTTTTAGCATGTTTTTCTCAGGTGCTTAGCTATGGATGTCTTTGCTTGCTATTTGGTGTCGCTATGCATTGGGCTAATTTTCAAGAAATGTTATTATCTACTGGTTTTAATACATCGTTTCCATTCTAAAAACTTTTATTCGCTTCACATATTAATCTTTAAACTTATGTCTAACTTTTAACTATTAATAATTAATACAACATGTTTGGATTTTTTAAACGTATCCTTAGAGGTCATTCTTTGTATCTTGTGTGACGTTTATTATGACGTCACGCCCCCGGACATGTGTTTTCGACCAGGCCCCGTTGTGAGTGTCTGACAGATTTTGTATCCAGAGCCCAGTATATAGAGAACCAGGTATTACTATCTAGTCTGGGTCCCAATAACCAATTGTGCATCCTAGTGCCTTACCTCTTACATATATACTTTTAATAAATAGTGTTTAATATATAAAGAGTACTTGATTAGTATATATCTCATAAATGTCATAATTACTTTATTATCCTTTAGCCATACAATTTCGCATCGTACTTATTTCTTGGCTTTGCTTACACGTTGCATGGTTTCATATAAAAAGGATTTATATAAACTTGTGCTTGTGCAGTCCATGGTTGCTTCTGTAATTCGTCTATTTCCTCTGATACGTCTCGAGGTCTGAGAGTGTGGGTTCTTCATGCCCCACGAATGAGTCTCTTGGTGTTGATCCAACTCTAATCCTGGTCTCACATGCAGCTCATTGTTGTTCCAGTTGTACCTCTCATAGTTAAATCGGATATGTAGGGGGACCACACCTCAGTCGTTCTACACCTGCCTGCAGTCCTATAACTACTAATAGTATGCCATCTCATCTTCTTTCTGTGCGATCTGTCTGCTAATCGAGGATTTCTTTACCTCCGCACCATATTGGGCACCATTGGTTTCACCCATTTAGTGTTCTGATGACTCTATAATAACGGACGGTGTGATTCTGAGTCTCTCTTTGCTGAGCAGAGACTCGTATCGTCATCTCATGATACTCTTGCACCATTATCAGAGTTTCCCCTTGCACCTGTTGTTGCCCCACCGGGGATTCGTCAACGTTCAATGATTCTTGTCCGACCCGGTGAGGCTATCCCTTTCGGTCGACCTTATCGCACCCACCTCAATGGGCCGCGTAAGTTGTTGACTGCGAGGAAGAGAGTTAGACCCATTCCTGCTCATATACTTGCATGGAGACGTGTATCTCATCATTCATCAGATCGTCATTCTTCACCAGACTCATCTTCTTCTAGTGCACCTTCAGATCATTCCTTATCCAGACATACACCACCAGACACCACTGATACTGATTCATCTACACCATAGAGATTTGTTCATCGGATCCACTTTGCTAGCGACTCATGACGTGTGAGCTTTTTAGATGTTGGAGGTCCTTGCACCATTGTCTACCCCTTACCCACCGACTACATCAGAGTCATCCTTTAATTTTTTTTATCTTTTGAGAGGTCTTAGATTCCTCTTCACCTCATCTAGCCAACCGTAAGGAGATGTAGGTCCCCTACTCTTATCGGTCAATCACTACTCATGTTTCGAGGTCGATAGCCCCTACTCCTGTTCTTGCAAGAGGTTTAGAGATTCATACTCACTAGAGGATAGCGGAGAGGAGCATATGGAGGTAGATACTGCTGATGCAAAAGCTGTTGCAGATGTAGGTATTAGTGAGGGAGTTGTAGCTCACCCTGAGGATGGTGTAGGTATGGGATTCGAGATTGCTGCTAGTGATGTTAGGGAGGATGATGAGGAGTTTGAGGCAGAGGCTAGTACGGCAGACACGAGAGAGATCACTGTAGATTTATTAGCTATTGGTGATAGTTCTGAGTCTTCTAGAGGAGGTATACCTGATCTTGAGGATACTATTTATGATATAGCTCACTACATGTCAAAGGTTCGTATTGATAGGATTACCCCGAGATTGAGACCACTCAAAGACAGTTGGAGACTAGTCAGATGGTAGCTAGTGGAGAGCGAGCTAGTTTGGTTGAGAGGATTAGGAGTTTAAGACTAGAGTACCTAAAGGTTCGAGCTATGTTGAGTATAGAGAGAGAGATCGGATTGAAAATATTCGTTGGCACATGACACTTTCACAAGAGGAGTTTCGTCAGGTTCGTAGGGATCGTGATGATACTCGGAGGAGACTTAGGAAGTTGGAGTCGTATGTTGAGAGAAATTTGGGTTTTCGCCCTTAGACTAGTAGTACCATGATCATGTAGGACATTAGAGTGATTGTTATTTTTTATATTTGGCATTAGAACTTATCGTAAATCATGTGCCTATTTTGGGTTGGTTGTAACCAAATTATGTTTTTATTCGTGAAATGAAAAGCTTGTTTTGATTCTCTTGCGTATTCATCTTTATTGTTATTTACGTGTTTTGGCAAAACATGTTCTATTGTATTTTTCTATATAAACCCTATTTACCATTTAAAATGGCTATATCTCATATCGAATCTCATCGTGCGTTATGTCTTGTGACATAGAACAATGACTATCACTCGCTCCGGTATGACCCCTGAAGCAATCAAAGAACTTATTAACCGACATATGGAAGAAGCGTTGGCTGCTCATGAGGTGACCTGTGCCGCCAATGCTCTCGAGGCTGAGAATCAAATCTAGAACGACAATGACGGCGATAATGGAAATAGCGGTAATGGAAATGGTAAGAATGGAAATGGTGAGAATGGAAATGGTGGAAATGGAAATCCAAATGAGAATGGTAGAGGTGATAGACCTGTTGCATGATACTAATGCCCAATATCATGGACTTCATGAAGTGTCAACCACTCAACTTTAAGGGAACGGAAGGAGTTGTCGGATATAAGGTGGTTTGAGAAGATGGAAATTGTGTTCTATATCAGCAAATGCCCAGAGAAGTCCCAAGTTAAGTATGCTACTTGCACCTTGTTGAACAGTGCACTAACTTGGTGGAACTCACACAAGAGGACCATTAGGACTGAGGCTGCATTTTCTATGTCATGGAGAGAGCTCATGAAGCTAATGACTAAATTGTACTGTCCAAGGAATGAGATTCAGAAAATGGAAACTGAACTGTGGAACTTAACCGTAAAGAACAATGATTTGGCTGCCTATACTCAAAGATTTCAAGAGTTGACTATGATGTGCACCAAGATGGTCCCAGAGGAGGAGGATCGGGTTGAGAAATTCATTGGAGGACTCCCCCGAAAACATCCAAGTGGATGTAAATTGCACGAACCTACAAGACTGCAAGATGTTTTCGCATTTGCAACAACTTAATGGACCAAAAATTGAAAGGTTATACTATGAAAAATGCTGAGAACAAAAGAAGATTTAAGGACAATCAGAGAGACAACCATGGTTAGCAACCACCATTCAAAAGGCCAAATGTAGGAGGTAAGAATGTGGCAAGACCCTATACGGCTGGCAACAATGAGAAGAAACCATATAATGGACTCTTGCCTCTATGTAACAAGTGTAAGCTTCAACATGAAGGACCATGCACAGTAAGATGTGGGAAGTGTAACAAGGTTGGCCATTTGACTCGGAATTGTAAGGTCACACTCACCAACTACTTCCCAACTCAGAGGGTCAATGTAGTAATCAAGGGTCGTAACTGTTTCGAGTGAGGAAAGGCAAGACACTACAAAGTAAGTTGCCCAAAGTTGAAGGATCAAAACTATGGAAATAAAGCTGGAAACAAGAATAGAGTTGGTCAATCTAGAGGGAAAGCATACGTGCTAGGTGGAAAAGACGCTAACCCCGATTCAAATGTCGTTAAGGGTATGTTTCTCCTCAACAATCATTATGCTTTCATACTATTCGATTCGTGTATAGTAGAAAGTTTCGTATCGACTACATTTAGTACTTTGCTTGATATAACCCTCGATACTTTAGACGTTAGCTATGTTGTCAAATTAGTCGATGAGAGAATTTCTAAAACCAATACCATACTTAGAGGTTGTACGTTATTAGATTTATAAGTCACCCATTCAATATTGACCTAATGCCGGTAGAACTTAGAAGCTTTGACGCCATCATCGGCATGGATTGTGTAGGTCCAAAGTCTTGGATCTGTTTAGCCTTTTGTAAGACAATAGCTAACTTGAATAAATCCAAATCAACTATATGAGAGACAATGACTATGAATACAATGATGCTAATGCGGAATCTTTAACACAAGTTAACTAAAAGAACACAATGTATAATACTTTTTCTATTGCTATGAATTCTATTATGGGGTTCTTAATAAAACTATGCCGTATGGTTCCTTTTTATACACCAAGGAAACCCTAATGGGCTTTACAAACGTGTGAAAGGATAATGCATATCCTTTCCTAAGATATCTCTAAGATAACTATCCTGTTACATAAACAGACTTATCTCTAAGATAACTATCCTGTTACATAAACAGACTTAACTAGACGAGACCAGTACTAACTATAGTACTGTGAAAATCGATTAACTTAGTACTGCATACTTAACTATGATCCTACCAGACTTAACTCTATAACTACCAGACTTAAGTCTTTTTACAATAATTCCTAAAAATCTCCCTAACTTGATCTTCCCTTATGAACTTCAAGTTTTTTTAGTATCTTCATTATGAGCTTCCTGAGGATGTTGTGAGCATTATCTTTGGAATTATTCTTGAACTGTAACATTTGTATGATTCTATTAAGATCACGCGTGCTAAACATATAGATCAGACAACTGCCCTGTTAACTGAAAATGAGAATCTAAAGGTCCAAATAAAGGATAAAATGAAATGTGTCACTATGGATTCTGTAAAACCAAAAGTTCTTGCTCCTGGTATGTATGCTATAGATGTTGAACCACTCCCCCCTCGTTGTAGGAACAATAGGGAAGTTCACCTAGATTATCTCAATCATCTTAAGGAAAGTGTAGAAACCCTTCGCGAGATTGTCGAGGAAGCTAGGGTTGAAAGACCTTTAGATCGATCACTTGCCTCTGCTTGCCTTTATACTAAACAATCTCAGGAACTGTTAGAATATGCATTTGGCACTTGTCCGAAAGACTTCAATAAAAAGGATAACAAACATCCTACTACCCTTTTAACTAGGAAAAAGCAAGTTACTTTTGAGGACCAATGTGAAACGTCAAATAATAACATACACACACATGTAGAGCGACTGAACATTCAGAAGACTAATGTCCCTGTGATTCCTTCTACAGGAGTAAACAGTTGCACTGACGCTAGCAGATCAAAACCTAGGAGCAATGCCAAGAAAAATAGGATCTTGCCAGCTAAAAGTGTCCACCAGAAGAAAGTAGAAGAGCACCCTAGGACCAATAAGTCTAATTTGAAAACCATGAATCGTGTTGATTCTAGTATTAGCTCTAAGCGTACTGTAATTGTAGGATCCCTAGATCATTCCATGTATGAAGCACAAGATCAATGGCAAGAAAAGATTAAAACAATGAAGAACTTTTGATTGAAAGAAAAATGAGAGTGGCTACAAACCCTTAAGATGAAAAATGATAATGAAGTAGCTAACCTAATTTTGACTAAACTAGGTGTATTTATACTAACTAGGATTTGCCTTTGAGGGCTTTCTTTTTGGGCTTTTTACATCTTGGCCCTTATACATAATAAACATTAAATAACATAGTCTTTCGAGCTAGACTTTTGTCTTGTAACTTCGAGTGACCGAAGCTTCTTTGTTTGGGTCCATTTATGAGATCCTAACAATCTCCCCCTAGATGAGGTCATGAGAAGAAGCTCACTCGTGCTTGTCTCTTTAGCTCGTTGTTGATGGGGTACTTCACTTGTTGTGCTTTGGTAATTCAATCTTTAATACCTTGATCATGATCTTTAGAACTTGATGTGATGACTTGATCTTGATCTTTGACTTGTTTAAGCTTTACTTCTTTGAATTACTTTGTGATCTTCTTTCACTTTGACTTTGCCATACGCTGATCTTTAGTCTCACATGCTCATATCTGTTGGAATCTGGAAAGCTTTGATGATGTATCTTCTTCTAATCTCCATAACGTTTAGCATTTGAAGAAGACATTGATTTTCAGAGATTGTGCGGAAGCTTTTGAATGTAAGCTTTCTTGATTACTTCAGATACTGTGGTATGGATATGAGCACATGTCTTGCATCGGTTACTTTGAGTCGTCATTCGCCATGATAGAACAATTTAGTCACCAACAAAAACATTTTGTTATGTCAAATCCACTTAATGTGTTCTAGAAAAAAACATTTTGTGAACACACAAGGGTTTTATATTTTGAAGGGATCGAGTATAGACGATACTCAATCTGGTCGGTTACGTTAACCTCTGATTCCGTGAGGATCAATGATTACAATATAATACTGCACCTGTGATCAGATAGATTCATTCAAAGAACCTTCTTGACAGGTTTTCCGGTACGTGACAAGCTAGTTCCTCTAATA
>BQNB010048049.1:6029-42768 GCA_026074375.1 Tanacetum coccineum
GTGTATTTATATCCTAAACCTAGGATCTCCTTTTATAGAACACAAGGAGTCCTTTACAAAGATAACTACCTATCTTTTAAGATCGCTTACCACCATCCCATAATAATCTCCATGCATACTTATCTCCAAGTCAGCAGCTTTGACCATCAGCAGTATTAACTCTTTCTCCTAGCAGTATTAACTAACACCAGCAGTACTAAGTTTATACTAGCAATACTAACTCCATTAGTACTGTTAGTTATACCTTGGCAGTATTAAGTCTTGTGAAGATTTATTCCTAACATATTTCATTTTAATCCTCGTGACATCAAAACTTGTCTTTTGCCCCTTTCAGCGAATAAAACGACGCTTATACTCTCCTTGGAGGCTGCAAGGTACATTACCAATGTTTCGCCTTTGATTGGGGCTATAAGCATTGGTAGTATTTCCATGAATTCCCTCATCTTTTGGAAAGCTTCTTCTGCTTTTTTACTCCACTGCAGGGTCTTCTTATCTGTTCAACTTTTAAGGGCTTTAAAGAATAGTAAAGACCTATCGGCACCCTTCAAGAGGAACCGACTTAATGCTGCTAGCTTTTCGTTAAGACTCTGTATATCTTTCAATGTATTTAGTGGCTCGATGTTGGGATTTAGAGCTTCTACACTTAGTACTACTGATAGTTAGTTAGTACTGCCAGTACATTGTTAGTACTACCAGTTATAGTTAGTACTGTTAGTTGTATATTTAGTACTGTTAGTCATATATAGTTAGTACTGCTTATGTGATATGCATGAGTTATATTAGGAATAGATATGCATGATCACTTAACGCATTTTGTAAGCCTATTAGAGTTTTCTTAGTGTATAAAAGGAACCCTTACGACATAGTTAGACATATGAATCAAAGATAGAAAAGTAATAGTTATTTAGGCAAAACATATAGTTGTTTTGTGAATTACTCAATATATTGAAAGTTTTGTAAAAGTTCTTGTGTTACTGTTATATTGTTTCTTCTGGTGTATAAAGATTAGTTTCCACATAATCTTTATATATTACTCAGGGTTTCTATCATAGTTGTTTTAGATCTATCTAAGACAACTTAAGCTTTAACAAGCTAATCTAAGATCTGTCAAAAGGGGATCAACAAGTGGTATCAGAGCTTATGTTCTGAAACCTTGATCAAGAAGTTACAAACTAAAAGAACTCTTTATTCAATCAAAGAAATGGATCTTGAACATACCCAAAACAATGTTATTGCAAAGTTTCCCCTTCTGAAACAGGGTGACTATGAGATGTGGAAGCTAAGGATCGAACAGTACTTTCAGGTGCAAGATTATGCTCTATGGGAAGTCATAGAGTATGGCAATTCTTTCAAGTCAGTAGCTAGAACTACAACAAACGCAGATGGTACCTCTACTTCAACTATACCAGGACCAGTTACCACTGAAAAGAAGGCACAAAAGAAAAATAATGTTAAAGCAAGGAGCATGTTGCTGATGGCACTCCCCAATGAACATCAATTGACATTCAGTCAATACAAGGATGCCAAAACTTTGTTTGAAGCCATACAAGCAAGATTTGGTGGAAATGAAGTTACTAAGAAGACTCAAAAGTTACTTTTGAAGCAGATGTATGAGAACTTCAGTGCTTCAAGTCAAGAGTCACTTGACTCCATTTCAAATAGGCTTCAGAAAATTGTTAGCCAGTTGGCCATCTTAGGTGAAAACATCTCTAAAGAAGATCTAAACTTTAAATTCTTGAGAAGCCTTCCTTCTGAATGGAGCATGCATGTTGTGGTCTGGAGGAATAAACCAGATCTGGGCACAATAAGTTTTGATGATCTCTACAACAATTTTAAGATTGTTGAACAAGAGGTCAAAAGAAGTGTAACCTCAAGCTCAAATTCAAGTTCACAGAATGTGGCCTTTGTATCAACTCCTGGCAGTACCAATGAAGATAATAATGCTATTGTTCAGGATAGTACTGCCAGCACTCATGTTAACACTGCTAGTACTAATAATGGTACTGCTAGCCTCAGTGATGCCACAGTCTATGCTTTTCTGGCCAATCAACCAAATGGGTCTCAGGTTGTTCATGAAGACCTAGAGCAAATCCATAAAGATGATCTTGAAGAAATGGATTTAAAGTGGCAATTTGCATTACTAAGTTTGAAAGCAAGAAAGTTTTATCAGAGAACTGGTAAGAAGATTATCATCAATGAAAGTGAGACTGCTGGTTATGACAAGTCAAAGGTAGAATGCTTCAATTGTCATAAGATGGAACATTTTGCAAGAGAATGCAGAGGTCCTAGGAATCAAGAAAGCAGGCATAGGAATCAAGAAAGTATGCCTAGGAAGATATGCATGATAGTTAGTTTGTACTGCTAGTACATTGTTAGTACTGCCAGTTATAGTTAGTACTGTTAGTTGTATATTTAGTACTGTTAGTCATATATAGTTAGTACTACTTAAGTGATATGCATGAGTTATATTAGGAATAGATATGCATGATCACTTTATGCGTTTTGTAAGCCCATTAGGGTTTCCTTAGTGTATAAAAGGAACCCTTACAGCATAGTTAGACATATGAATCAAAGATAGAAAAGTAATAGTTATTTAGGCAAAACATATAGTTGTTCTGTGAATTACTCAATATATTGAAAGTTTTGTGAAAGTTATTGTGTTACTGTTATATTGTTTCTTCTGGTGTATAAAGATTAGTTTCCGCATAATCTTTATATATTACTCAGGGTTTCTATCATAGTTGTTTTAGATATATCTAAGACAACTTAAGCTTTAACAAGCTAATCTAAGATCTTTCAAAAAGGGATCAACACTCGAGGTCTGTGATAACCTTTACCTTCGAAGGATTAGCATTTATACCCTGCTTTATGATTAGATGCCCAAGAAATTGTCCTTCATCACACTTAATGAGCATTTCTTTGGGTTGAGCTTTATATTGATGGATTGGAGCATGTCGAAGGTCTCTTGGATATCCAGTAGCATGTCTTCCTCGGAGGTACTTTTAATCACTATGTCGTCCACGTAAGCTTCCAAGTTCCTTCTAATTTGACTGCTAAAAATCTTATCTACAAATATCTGATAAGTAGCCCATGCGTTCTTAAGACCAAATGGCATTTTTCTGTAGCAGAAGTCTCCCTTTTCTATAACTTTGTTTCCCTTTACCATCTATATATGATGATAGCCTTTGTACGCATCTAAAAAGCATTTAAAATGGAAGCCTGAGAGTGACTCCACTTTCCAGTCTATCTCTGGTAGAGGATAGCAATACTTAGGGAAAGCTTTGTTGATGTTCGTGAAGTCTACGAACATCCTCCAACCTTTGTCACTCTACTTGACCATGACATGGTTAGCTACTCACATCTGGTATTTAACTTCTCGGAGAATACCTGCTTTCGTAAGTTCATCAACTTCTTTGCAGGCTGCTTCATTTCTCTCTAGGGCTAATCCTTGTTCTTTTGTTTAATTGGCTCTATATCCTTGTACTCATTGAGCTTGTGCAAGGTGTTGAAGGGTTGCCTATCGATGGTGATGGTTCTGGGGATTCTTGTTATGTCTGCGTATGTCCACGCAAACACATCCTTATTGGTTTAGAGGTGTTCTTGTAGCTTCCTTTTGAAACTAGTAGGTAGCTGCTTCCCAATTACTATTGTTTATTCCGGGTAACTATCATTGACTATGATTTTTTCTTCAGTATCATAACAGCTGAGTATGTCTTTTAGAACCTTTAGAATAATTTATTTTATCTTTTTATGACCCTCAATAGTCCTACTTGTTTCATAGCTAGAGAAGACCGTCCCTACCCCATGAGGAGTATGGAATTTGATCGCTGCGTAAATCGTAGAGACCACCATTCCCATTCATTGCATGGCTGTCCTTCCGAGTAAGAGATTATATAGATAATTAGACCTCACGATCACGAAATCAAGGTTATCTGTCCTTGTAAAAGGACTCTCCTAAATAATTATTTATAGTGGTACATCTCCTATTAGCCATGAATATTACCTCGAGAAACCAACCGGGGGGGGAGGGTGTTTGAATATACCCTTAGAGATATAATGGAAGGGTTTAGCTTGAGGAAACAATGCTCGTAGATCACTTCACATGAACTTTCTCCATCCATGTAAACTCGGTTGACTTGTCTACCGGACACCCGTACTTTAATGGTTACTGGATCACAAGAAGGCTCAGATCCCAATACGGGGGGAAATTTATCCCCTCAATTATGCCCAGAGCATCGCCTCTATTCTTTCTCTTTAGGCTCGGATCCCCTATGTGAATCATGAGGATTAGAGCCTCTATAGCCGAGACTTCTTTGTCTCCTTTCTTCCATTCTCCCAATTGAGTGTCAGAAGTATCTGCCTTTCTTTTCTTTATGCCCGTTACCAAATGCGCAAGCTGCCCCGACTTCATAGCTTCTTCTATCTGGTGTCGTAACTCTCGGAATTGGTTGGTTTCATGCTCATGATCTTCATGAAAGTGACAATACTTGGACATGTCACATGATCGTCTGTTCCCGGCCATGTGAGGAGGTAATTTGAAAGCTTTCGCAATTTTCTCTGTTACTAGAATTTCCTAGGGACTCTTCACCAAATTTTCAAGGAGATAATGATTAGACCCCTTGTATGAAGAGAATTTGTCCTGATTCTTCTTCTTCCTTTTATTGTGGTCCTATAAGAAACTTTTTCTGAACATATCGGAGCCCTCCTTGTTGTCATTAGGAGTTCCATTAGTAGCAACTTCCTTTGCTTTAATCAAAGTGTAAGTCTTCTCCATCAGACCCTTATAAATTGTGAACAGGTTGGTGGAGAGAAACTCAACAAGGATCCTTGTTTTCAAACCATGGACGAACCCTGAAATACCTTGATCTTCATGCAGCCCCAGGATCTATAGTGTATCATCATTGTACCTGGTAACGAAAGCCCTAGTGCTCTCGCCCTCCCTTTATTTTATATTATGCACAACTAAATGAGTCTTTGTGAACTTTTTCTGTTGGCTAAAATGTGATCAAAACTTAGCCTTGAGGTCCTCATAATTGACTATGCTACCCGTCTTTTGCTCATTCCACCATAATCTCGCAGAATCCTTTAACGTATATATAAACATATGACAAGCTACAGGCATAACCCATTTCTGCATTCGTATGACCCCTTCGAATTAATGCAAATAATTCTCTGGATCCCCTCTTCCATTATAGGAGCCCACTAGAGGAGGTATTTTTAGTCCATTGGTTAGAGGATAATCCTCAATCTAACAAATGAAGGGTGTTACCCAGCCAATAGACTCTGCGAACAGGCCGGTAGGGCCATAGGATTGGTACATAGGTGTATTTGGGAATTGGTTGGTAGGATGTGTGTAAAAGGGATAATTATTGTGGGGTGCATTCGAAGGATACATGGGCCCTGTGTTTTAGAGACCATAGCTGCTCATCGGAGCCTGCTCGGAGTATCCCACGTAGAGATGGATGGCAGAACCCCTTACGAGAGAAAGGCTACCTCCTTGAGGCTGATGGGGGTAGTTAAGAGGTTGACTATAGCTTAAACTAGCATGAGACTAAACGTAGTGGTTAACATAGCTATTTATTTGGCTATTGGATGGAGGATAAAGACGAGTAGGTATAAATGGCTAAGCATTATGTGAGAGATACATACCATTAGGAGGGATATTCCCTCCTTAATTTGTCGAAGGCTGATTACCTCCATATCCGGAGGTTAGTGTCGGCTGCAAAGGTTGTCCATTTTCATTCCTCCCCAGATGAGCAACGAGCAAAGGAGGGAGATTGACTTCGTGGCTTCCCCACCTTCTACCTTACGTTCCAAGGGAATTCTACCACCCTTCCTCGAGGCATTTGAATATAATGTCATACTACGTAAAAGTTTACGTAAACAAGTTATTTAGTCGTAAGTTTACTTGCCGACGCCAAATCACTTAAGGTATGAATATGGCATTATAAAGCGTAGTTAATGATCAAAGAAACTATTTTGTCTTGCATACTAATTTAATCATTTGCATAAATCTCTACTAATCGAATGATTTCAAATAAACACATGATTAATTATCAACTATTTATATTAATCAATAAGACAAAGTAGGATTAACCATAAATGAAAATAATCTTTCTATATCTTTTCAAATCTAGAAAATCTTTCCATTTTAATGTTAAGAAATATTTTCCTTCTAGAAGTATCTAATAAATCATATTTTTAAGTATAATTAAGATATCTTACAAAAATTTGTGGTTGACCACTAAATGACAAAAATCGGCTAATTACCACCCACAAATCCACCAAAAAGGTAGACGGATCTAGGGTATGGTGCATCCGTCAATCCGTGGAGCTGGCAGTTTTGAATCCGAATTTTTGTCTATAAATAGGAACCAAATGTTTTCATTTGAACCACTCTTTCCCAACTTTTATCTTGCATATTTATTTTATTTTATACATTCTTTGATCATTATACTTGTTATATAATCCATTATAAGTGATCCAATCACTCAATATTTAGTGGAAAACACAAAGAAGATATCAAGCTTCAAGTGTTATTAGTTTAGTAGTGTCATCATATTTGTGATATTTATCCAACATCATCTATTTGTCTTGTGTAATCATACTTGTATCATTGGTTAGTATTTTAGGCTTTAAAATACGCAGTGTGTTAGATTGGTTCTATCTTGAAGTAGAACTCGGTATTTAGCTTAGTACCGGAAAAAGTGTAAGCGATGTGTACGGTTTTCTCCGCCTAAAGGGAGTATGTTGACATTGTGAAGAAAACTCTCGAGTTGGGTACACGGGGAGAGGAGTAGGGTGAAGAGGAGCTTCGTAGCCGAACCACTATTAATCTTCATATCTTTGGTTTGATCTCCCTATCGCTACTTATTTGCATATCGCATTTACTTATTTATTTATTACATCGCTATCATATACATACGTGTATATCTCTTGAATTCTCATAAGTAGACAATTTAAGTTTTAATTCTTTAAAACGGTAAAAACTATTCAACCCCCTTCTAGTTTTCACAACTTGAGTATTCCATTTCGACACGGACTTCTTCATTACGGACTTGTCTTCTCCGGTCCCTCAACAAGGATTCAAGGGATTCGTAATTAGCCTCTTCGAAGGCTTGACTAATCACGGGATTCAGATTGGCTGAAGTTGATGCCTGGTTAGTAAGAGGTGTTTCATATAGAGATATGGTGGTAAACGTGGAAGCGGTTATTGGTGGTAGCTCACCCACGTTTGGACCGAGTAAAGAGGTTAGTGTTAAGAAACCTGGTGGGGGTGAGTCTTCATGCCAGAAAAGCAGGTAAGGTTTTTTTGATGGTTATGGACTCGGTTTTAACGGGACTACTTGTAGCGGTCCTATGGGTGGTGTCGCTGATTGTGCAATAATTGGCACGACCAGGCTTTGATGGTGATCGAAGAGTATGATGATGGTGGTTGAACTACCAAGCCGTTGATAACTTGTGACAACACAAATGAAAACAATACATTAAATGAAGTACATAGGTTAGACCCTGCGAATCACCTCCGGCGTGAGAGTAAGTATGGGTATGTGATTGCAATAAGTATGCAAATAATGTAATGTAGGTATTGAGAGCGTACTCAAACCTGAATGACATGCCCAACTATTTATAGGTGATGAAATAGGCTAGAGTGGGCTTCTACACTTGAACCAGTGATCGTGGGGTGTCCCGTGATTTTAGGGGATTACAAGGATAGTGTACGACGATCCCTACCTTGACGGGAAAGCCTTGGTAGGAAAAAGAACATGGGTTTTACGTTTGTCAAACCTAGCCTCTGTGTTAGTTTCATCGTAGGGCACACCCCAAAGTGTGTTGTTTCGAGTGGCGGATTCCCTTTATGGTAACTATCATACGGATGATTTTACGCCACAAGAAACATTTTGAAGGTTTTTAGGTATCATTAGGAATAGATCTCGGTTGAGCTTGAAGGAGAGGCTTTTGAGCCGTTTTGATAGATACATCATTAATGTTCATATGATAACATATATAACGATCAAATATAATGTACCATTAGGTCTATTAATTGTAATATCGATTTTTATACAAAATTAACACACATTTATACTATTAGTTGATAATATTAGTGAGTCATAGTTGACTCTTATGTTTGGTATGATTATAGGATTAGTCATTCATTAGTTGTACATTTAATATTCCTAGCTGTATCATTATCATCTTAGGCTCAAAGCCTAACTCTGTACACTATTTATATCGTTGGTTTTGTGGGAATAAACAAGGAAAATAATTAACCTTCTATCATGGTATCACAGCCACAATTTCTCTCCTAAAAATTCTCCCTAAACCTACGACTTCTCCCTACCCCCTTCCTCCTAATCTGCCGTGACTCCCTCCTCCTAAACCCTAGTCTTCAAATCAACAACTATGGCCGTTGAAGACGACATACCACCACCAAATCTACCTCAATTATGAAACCACTTTAGTAAAAGAACATGTAGATTTAGGGACCGGTGTAAGTTTATCCATGATTACCGAAACCATTTGGGGTTAAGCTTTAATAACCGCACCAATAACACACCCTCTACCTGAGCCAATGTTGCTGTTTCGTGGGGTTCTAATCCCTCTGCTTCTACTCGTCAGACAACCCAGCAGGCCCAAAATAGGGCATCCCATCAAAACAGCCCCACTCCCTTTGTTATACACCAGCCAGCCCATCATGTTCTTTATGCGGCCCAACAACCGTAGGTGTTTTACCCAGCCCAACAGCCAGCCTACCCGGCCCAACGGCAGCTGTACCCAGCCTATCAGATGGTATATTTGGCCCAGCAACAACCCACTTTAGTTAGACAGTCCACTACACATCCCCACAGTCAAGGTATTTTGGGTGCAGCCCTGGTTATGTATCCGTCTCAGGCTACTTCATTACCTAGTGCGTTTAGCACTATGTCTCTACAAGACCCAACTTGGAACATAGATACAGGTGCAACTTCTCATTCAAATTCTAATGCTCGTAATTTAAGTACTATTTTTAATACACGCTTATTCCCATCTATACATGTTGGTGACGTTAATTCCATTCCTATCACTAACACCGAACATAGCATTATTCTATCTATTCATTGTCCCTTACACCTTCATAATGTACTTGTCACTCCTAACATCATTAAAACCCTCATTTCCGTTCGTCAATTTACTAGGGATAATAATTATACTATTGAATTTGAGACCGTTTGGTTTTCTCATGAATGATTTCTTGACTCTTCACATCCAATCCGCCTATCGATGTACAGCTCAAGGCGATCTCTATCCAGTAACCAAACCGTCAACTCTTCCTGCTGCTTTTATTTCTACTAGTTCTTCCACGTGGCATCAATGCCTCGGTCATCCGGGTGATGAAGTGCTACGCTTTCTTGTTTCTCGTCAATTTATTTCATGTAACAAAGAAAAGTCTATCTATATCTTTCATGCGTGCCAACTTGGCAAACATGTAAAGCTTCCATTTCATTCTTCAGATTCTATTGTTGAACATTGCTTTGATATTATTCATTCAAATTTATGGACATCCCCCATTGTCAGTTCTAGTGGTTTTAAATATTATGTCTTATTTCTCGATCATTTTTCTCATTATCTATGGATATATCCCCTTCGTTCTAAATCTGACATATTTGATAAATTTTTACATTTTCGCACTTATGTCAAAAATCAATTTAAATATGAAATAAAAAGCTTCTAATGTGATCATGGTGGTGAGTTTGATAATAACCGACTCCACAACCTTTTTGTCAAAACTGGCATTCAATTCCGCTTCTCTTGCCCAAAAACCTCTCAACAAATGGCAAGGCGGAACGAATGATACGTATAATCAATAATATCATTTGTACTCTATTATTTCAAGCACATCTCCCCCTACTTTTTGGGTCAAATCTCTTCATATGGTGACCTATCATCTAAACCTTCTACCATTTAATGCAATTCAAAACGAAGTACCTTTCACACGCCTATTTAACAAACAACCCGATTACTCCCGTTTATGAGTATTTTGGTGTCTATGCTACCCTCACATTCACTCCCCTCACAAACTTGCCCCACGAGCCACTCCATGTATATTCTTAGGCTATCCCGCTTACCATCGTGGTTTTCGTTGTCTAGACCTCAAAACAAACAAAATCATCTTGTCTAGGCACGTCACCTTTGATGAAACCCAATTTCATACAAGTCCATGACACCATCATCTCTACCCCCGTATCAATTCCTTAAACCTGTGCCTTCTTCTTCCTTACTTTACCACACCCTACTTGACCCTATAACGCATACCCATGGCCTAACTGCCGACCTTCATCCCAACACTCACACTCTACCAATTACCGATCCAACCCAAAGTCCTCTTGACACCGGCCCAAATTCACCAGGCCTAATCTTCCCCACCAACCAGCCCACTAGTCACGAACCACACAACACCCAAACCCAAACACAAAACAGTCTACTGTCACCACCCATATTCGATCCACCAAATCCACAAACCAATACCGAACCAGTTAATGAACCTCTCCGCACTCATCCCATGATCACACGGTCGTAATTAGGCATTATCAAACCTATCGATCGCTTGTCTCTAAATACTTTCTTGATTTCTCTTATTCCTAAAAATCCATCTGACGCCTTAAAAGATCCCTAGTGGCGTAATTCTATGTACGATGAGTATAATGCGTTAGTTAAAAATGGCACTTGGTTACTTGTACCAAGTCCCGTAGGTGTTAATATGATTCCCTCTATGTGGTTATTTAAGCATAAGTTTCATGCTGACAGGACTTTGAGCAGTTATAAGGCTCGTTTGGTTGCTAATGGTAGTAGTCAGCAACTTGGTGCTGATTTTGATGAGACATGTAGCCCGGTTGTCAAACTAGCCACTATTCGCATGGTTTTTAGCCTTGTTGTGTCTCGTAAGTGGCGAATTCACCAACTTGATGTTAAGAATGCTTTTCTTAACGGTGATTTATCAAAGACTGTCTACATGCATCAGCCACCCGGCTTTGTTGATGCTAGATTCCCTAACCATGTTTGTCGTTTGCAAAGATCTTTATAAGGACTGAAACAAGCACCTCGTGCTTGGTTTCAGTGTTTTGCAGGTTATGCCACATGGACTGGATTTTATCACGGTCGTTGCGGTTCTTCTCTATTCATTTATAGATAGGGATCTCAGGTTGCTTGTCTTCTTTTATATGTGGATGATATTATTCTTACGGCTTCTTTTACAACACTTTTTTAGCATCTTATTGATTCTTTACATCGTGAGTTTGACATGACTGACCTCGGGGCACTTAATTATTTTCTTGGTATCTTTGATGTTCGTCACTCTACATGTTTATTTTAATCTCAGCGAAAGTACACTCTTTATCTCCTTGAGCGCGCTCACATGGTTAATTGTAACCCCTCTCAGACACCAGTTGATACGGAGTCCAAAATGGTCCAGACGGGGTTCCAGTTCAGGATCCTACTTTGTACCGAAGTATTGCAGGGGGACTTTAGTATCTCACGTTTACACGTCCAGATTTGTCTTATGCAGTTCATCAGATTTGCCTTTATATGCACGATCCGCGAGAGCCACATTTAGCTGCTCGCAAGTGTATCTTGCGATATGTTCAGGGTACTTTGGATTTAGGCCTTCACTTATATGCATCCTTCACTACCTCTCTGGTTGGTTATACTGATGCTGATTGGGCGGGTTGTCCATCTACATGAGGTCTACCTCAGGTTATTGTGTCTTTTTGGGTGATAACTTATTGTCTTGGTCTGTTAAACGACAACACACTCTTTCACGTTCCAGTGCCGAAGCTGAATACCGGGGTGTTGCTAACGTTGTGGCAGAGACTGCATGGCTTTGCAACTCTTGTCTACTCTGATAACGTTAGTGCTGTTTATATGTCTGTCAACCATGTTCAACATCAACGGACGAAACACATTGAGATCGACATTCATATCGTCCGAGATATGGTTACCGCTGGTCAGGTTAGAGTTCTACATGTGCCCTCTCGTTTCCAATATGCCGATATTTTCACCAATGGACTGCCTTCCGCATTGTTTGAAGAATTTCGATCCAGTTTGAGCGTTCGACCTCCTCCCGCTCTAACTGCGGGGGCGTATTAGTTGATAATATTAGTGAGTCATAGTTGACTCTTATGTTTGGTATGATTATAGGATTAGTGATTGGTGATATTCACACTGTATATATATATATATATATATGTATAATATAATATATATATATATATTATACTATATATAAATATAATCATATATATATATATATCTATCAAATATATCATAAAATATAAAATATATGTATAGTCTAAATCAAAGATCAATGATACCGAGACAAGTAGTATAGAATGTTCCCGGGTCGTTTATCCCAACGAGGCTGGAATGGGAAAATCGATACAATCGAAGATTTGAGTTTGGAAGGAGAGAATTGAATTGGACGTGTGAAAAAAGTCAATTAGATAATAAACAAACTAAAGTTAAGAAAATCCTAAAAATTACTATATTAAGCTGAAAACGGGAGCCGAATCCCGAAACTAGAGGGGAAAAAAACCTAAAAATCTTCAAAAATACCCTCCGAAGAATTTTTTCCTTCTAAAACTACTCTACGGGACAAATAACAAAGAATGAAAAAGACTAGACCGAATCGGAGTTCGTTTGACCCAAAAACGAGTAACACAAATAAACGTACCGGAACCCGTTCTTTAAAAGATGAAAAGTTGTAAAAATGACTTTACGAAAAGTTTTAAAATTTTCCTACAAACTATATGGCAAAATAAAATTTTCTAAAAAAGAAAAATATTTTTTTGATAATTTTTGTATTTTTTATGAATTTTTAAAAGTTTAAACTAGATTAAATTATAAAAAATAGTAAAAGTCTACGAAAAATTCTGAAAATTTTATACAAAATGCTTAAACCTATAACAGTCCTAGGAAAAATAAGAAACAAAAATAAGCTAAAGAAATAAGCCCGAAATTAAGCTATAACAGCTTATAAGCTATTTGGGGCAAAAAGTGTATAAATACACAAGCCCTTGAGTCTTTAACGAAAAAGACCCAAGGGCGCAGTGGTAAGGGTGTGTGTGTGAAAGGGGGATGTATCGAGAGGTCACGGGTTCGAGTCTTGCTCACCCGGACCTCTTGTCTTTCCCCCTTTTTTTTTTTTTGAAAACTCAAAGAAGCAAAGTTGTTAAGCTCGTGGGGCTTAACAACTTTGTCTTCTACAACTTTTTGAGATAAGCCCTAAATAAGCTGAAAAATCAGCTTAAAGTCGACAGAAAAGCTTAAATGGGCTTAAAGGCTAAAATAACTTAAGTCAATTGGGACATGTGGGTGAATAAGCTAATCTTAGGATAAAATGAGCTAAGAGGATTAAACTAGTCTAAATAAGCTAAAAATAACACCAAGTACTTAAAACAAATAAGCTGGGAAAAGCTTAATTGTGACAGAAACTTAATCAAAGCTTAACAGCTTAAAGGACTTAAGGTCTAAGACAAATAAGCTAGGTAAATGGCTAAACAAGATTAACAACTAACTAATTCTACCTAAATAAGCTATTTGGACACAAGTGGGCTTATTAAATAAGCTGAAAATGCTAAAAGTGAAAATTAAGCAATCCCTAAATCTAAGTCATTCAAAAACAGTCAAAGCCACCCCCCCCCCCCCCCCCACCCCCCCCCCCCCCCCCCCCCCCCCCCCCCCCCCCCCCCCCCCCCCCCCCCCCCCCCCCCCCCCCCCCCCCCCCAAGTTTGGCCTTAAAAATTAAGACATAAACAAGGCCTTTTTTTTTTTTAAAATAGGTCTGAAACTTAACAGGCCTATATAAGAGCTTATAAGCTCTTAAAATAAGCCAAAAGATTGGGCTTTATAACACAACAATACAAAGAAAAAGGAGCTTAAAATCTCCCCTTTGCACCAGGGGAGATTTAAGCTTGACTTTAGTGGCTTATTTGACAGCTAATAATAAGCTGTCAAATAAGCTCAAATTGCAAAGTAAACTAAAAACAGCTTGAGTACTCTAGCTAAACAGCTTGTGCACCAATTTTTAGCCTTTAAAAACCATTTTAGCTTGCTTATTTTTGATGGTGAAAAAGGGAGTTGGGTTTTTTTTAAAACTGTGACACTACAAACCTTGGTGGTTTTTGACTCACAAAGTCAAAAGACCAAGGGCTGTGGCAGCTTGTTTTTAACACACATACCACATCACTTTGTGGCCCTTATCAAATTCACAATGTGTTATCTAAATAAGCACTTGTCGGTGTCTTTTAATAAGTATCTCAGTTTCAAAGGGGGTTTATTTATTTTTGAATGAACAAATTTTCCAACTAAAAATGTTTTAAAAACAGCTTAAGAATGCTTAAAAACTTAAGGTAAAACTAACCAAAATACCTCAACCCATGGACAAGCCATTTTGACCCGTTTTTAGGGTTATGCCAAACACCCCTTTACTTTAAAGCTGTCAAAGCTAAGTGGACTTAAAATCTATTTTGAAGCTAAAACTTTTAAAACCTTTTATCCACTTCTACTTAAAATGAACTAATTAAACTATTTAAGCTATAAATTGCCTAGCTTATTAGGAAAAATAAGCTAGTTTCTCTACTAGCTTAAGCTGCTTCTATTTATGACAGAATTTTAAAAGTAAAAACTAACTTGATTTTAAACTAAGAAAGCTTAAAACTATTGCATCTATAAGCTAACCTAGCTAAATGAAACAGTAATAATCATGAGAATTCATTAGAATAAGCAAATTGTAATAAGCTATGAATATTCTAAAATGAATTTTAGAAAGTTAAACCTGAAATTGTGTTGTCTCAGAACCAAGCCACTCTATCTGAGTGAGTGGCTTAAAAATCAAATCTTAATGGCACCTTGCCTCTAAACCTGAGCTTAAAAGCTCAATAAGCTTTTGTTAGCTTATTACTCCATAAGCTTCCAAACTTGAAATCAAATGATCAATTATGAACTAAAATGAACTGAAAACAGTATTTAATAGCTTTTAACAAGTTTTAAACTGAGTTTGAGCTTATTAACAAGAATAAGCTCAAAAGAGCTTATTGAGAGCTTATGAAGTAAAAACAGCTTAAATTTTCATTAAAACTGAGAATTAGAAGTACATAAAAGAAAGTAGCTTAAAGACAATTAAACTATTTAAAAAACTACACTAAAAACTACTTAAAAACTATCTCAGCCACAATGGCTTTACACTTGCTTTTATAGGGAAGTTCGACTTGGTTCTTGTCCTCTTTGTCTTCTCCCTTTTGTGTTTCTTTGTAGACACAAGAAGGGCATTGTGTTTCTTGTGAGAGTGCAAACAAAAGTAGATCATGGCCCTCCATTTTTCTTGAAGCTTGTTCGAATCATCAACACCGTCGATATGGGCTTTGGGAGTTGTGGGATTGCCAAATGGGACTAGGGGGTTTAGTGGAGGAGGAGGGGTGAGTTTGTCCATGGGGGACTTGGGGTTACAGGGTAAAAGTGGGGTGGGGAACCCGTGATTTTGTTTTGGGTTTTTGGGTTTCAAAAAAAGCGGGAAAAGGTGTTGGGGTGACAGGGTACAAGTTTACGTAAATGGCACTTTTAACCCCTCATGGACATATACATCTTTGCATCCATCGTCCTTGTTGTTTAAAACTTTTGGGGACTTGGCAAAACAAGTCCCCAAGAGTTATATTACTCTTTGCAAGACTCGTCCTTGGTGGTACAAGTTAGGAACTTTGGCAGCTTTGGCCCTTGTGGTATAGCTTTGCCGAATGGCAAGTTTAAGCCCTTGTCTTTAGTTTTTTTCTTTTCTTTATAAATTTAAGTTAGGGGCGCTTACACTTCAGTCCCTAAAACTTATATTTCTTTGACTTGTGTGGCCTCGAGGTTGACTTGGGTTGACTTTGACTTTGAATCAGTTGATCTTCTCTAGTGACTTATTTGATCTTGATTGACTTTATCGGCTTCGTATTTGGCGTTTGTCTTTCACAGTCTTTTCCATTCCGAGTCGGATTTGTCGTTTCGCTTTGTTTTTCGTCTTTTTTAGTTATCCGTTCCTGGCCAATTACAATTAGCAAAATAAGCGTATTTTTGGCATTTTAAGGTCCTTTTTGGTTATTTTAGCTCGTTTTTAAAGGATAAAGGTATGTGTAATTAAGCACATACCAACTACGCTCAAACTCCTTTACTTCTGTATAGATGTCAGTATCTAGGTTTTGAGAAAGGTTTTTGATGTTTTCATAAAATGGTATAATCTCGTTAACAAAACTGCGTCTATACTCCGACCAACATGGTTGTGCTCTTCCATTTTGTATGATTGGCTCAAACGCAGTAAGGTACTCTTTAATTTTCCAAACCTTTTTGTGTACCTCATTGTTTGCTGGACGAGTGTGAACAAAAGGAGTCATAGGTTTTGAACCTGCAGCACTTGAATCCTTATCAGTCATCTTTGGTTTTTGAATTCTAAGAACTGAATGATCTGATCGTTGAGTGATTGTTGATTTGTTTTATTTGTGTTTGGTGTTGTTTTTGTTTGATTTGTGTTTGGTTGAAGTCAATTTTGTTCTCGGGATTTTAAAATATCTTTGATTAAAACGAGAAAGAATGTATTTTTTTTTTTCGCTTTATCTTTCGCCGGGATTTTACAAATCAAGAGAACGTAAAACAATAATGAATTGATCTTGTGTAGGAGGAAAGAAAAGAACAAGAATATAATTTCCAAATTTAAAAGATTATATCCCTTGACTTTAGGAACCAATTATTTACTTCCCATAATTAACCTCCACTAGGATTATAATTATTTACTTCCCAAAAGATTATATCCTTTGACTTTAGGAACCAATTATTTACTTTCCAAAATTAACCTCCACTAGGATTATATCAAATCCCTTGATTTTAGAAAACAAATATTTTCTTCTCAAAAATATAGATCTCTTACTTTTCTTTTCTTTTTTTTTTTAAATAATATGCTGTATACTCTTTTTTTAACAATAAAATAAGCCGAAATTTATTTTTGTAAAAATAACCCGAAATTTTTTAAAAAAAACTTTCGATGAGATCAAAAAAAAAAATTAAGTCGAAATCAGGATGGATGTTATTAGGCTCGTTCAATTAATTTTTTTCAAAACACACAGTTTAAAACACGTAACACTTAGGCTTAAAATTAAGCGAATCCTGGTTGCTAACAAGATGGTTATTATGATATTAGTTCTAAACATAAACCATCTATGAATCAAGAATGAAAGCAAACACACAACACAATTCGGAGTCCCTCTTTTTTTATTTCCGAATAAAAAATAGAAACACAAACCAAATCAAATCATCAATCTTGAAGGCTCTTGATACCAATTGTAGGTTCCCATGATCATTTGTTACAAACTTATCAAATGATGTGTAGAATCAAGATGCAGAAAATTAAAGACTTTATTGATGATTGAAAGAAAAAAAACCTTTTTGGTGGCTAGAAACCCTAACAATATAATAATGACTAGCTATGATGTCTAACCTAATTTTGACTAAACTAGGTGTATTTATACTAACAAGGTTCTGCCCATTCTAGGCTTTTGTTGGGCTTTTCAGGCTTTTTCTTTGTCAGCCCAATTCCATTAATTAAACATTATTAATTAACCAACACTAACACGAGCTACGACTTTTGTTCTTTGTAACTTTGAGTGACGAAGCTTCTTTGTTCGGGTCCATTTATGTGATCCTAACAAAAAATATATAAAAGAATGCGTAAGAAATTTAGACTAGATGCTCTAAGCCTAAAGACCCCTATGTCCTTACCGAAACCAAAATCATGAAAGACGGAAGATGGTGAGTCCGTGATATTACCAAATATAGAGAGCATGATAGGTAGGTTTATTAAGAACTTAACGGCAGTTAGACCCAAACGATCTCGCGTTTATGTGTTTGCCTTTTGCCCGCTCTTCAAGAGGGATCCTAAAACTCTCTCACTTAGAAGCGGTTAAACGTATCTTCGATACATTAAAGGCATACCTACGCATTTAGGTGTATGGTATCTCAAGGGAGATCGGCATAGAAACAATAGTGTTGCGATTCGGATCATGGAGAGATTACGTGGATCACAAGAGCACTGTGGTGTTTGCCTCGTTTATGGGATGTTTTCAAAGAAGCAAACCGCTACTTTCCATTTCCACAACCGAAGCGGAATACGTAAGCGCCGAAAAGGCATGTCAACAAGCTCTATAGATGAAGCAAGCTCTCATAGACTATGGCGTTAGGTTAGACAACATTCCAATAATGTGTGATAACAAAGGGGCTATAGACTTAAGTAAGAATCCCGTTCAACACTTACGACCAAAACACATTGAGATTCGTCATCACTTCCTTCGCGATAATGTTCAAAAAAGAAATATCTCTATAGAAAAGGTCACATCGAAGACAACATAGCCAATTATCCTAAACTAAACCACTTAAACGTGAGCCATTTAAAACTACTTACGTCTAGGCCTAGTGGAATGATGAAACAAATCGATCTCAAGGTTTTGGCATAATAAAGAAATCATTAAAAAAAATTGTTTGATAAAATCCTGAGAATTTTTTTTCAAACAGATGGCGGCCCCCTTAATTCATAAAGGGCGCCCCCCTTAATTTTATAAGGAGGACCGCCAGACTGTTAAAGGGACCACCACTGACAATTATTTTTTCACTTTCGCTGAGTTAGGCGTTTCAATTTACACAAAAACACGAGATTAGGATAAGTTTATAGTGACAAACTTCTACTACTATTTCACACATAAAACACGTGATTAGGAAAAGTTATAAACAAACTTCTTACTAATTCGTCTATCTCAATGGCATTATCTCATTATACTATTAGATACAATAATCCAATCTATTATTTTCTAAAAGTTCTTTCTTGCACAACTTGGAGCACATAAAAATGACAAGACGCATATATTGTTAAGATGTGCTAAAAACATTTTTGCTCATATGCATAATGATTGCCTTACATTGGTTGTGAAAAAGTTTATAAATCTAATTTATATTTTTCGACATCTTGGTTTTTGAACAAAAATTAATCAAGAGCGATTTGGATTATTTCTTGGTTTTCATGTTTAGTGTCGAAATAATCGGTACACCACATTTGTCGCATGTAGGCACACTCTAGATATTATTTTGCACATAAGTTTTGTTTCATTCTTCAATTAGCCCTCTTGGACAAGAAAAATTCTTTATGTATCTATATTGTTTTAACTATTTTATATATGTTCTTTATTTTTTTTGGTTCTCAATTTCTATTATGAGTCTATGCTAAACATTATGTGAAATAGTTTTGTCCCTACATCTATATATTCTATTATATATACTATATTTATTTATACTATATATATTTATATTTAAATATATATATATATATATTTATATATATATAATACTCATTTATATATATAATGTTAAATGCTTAAATGCTATGGGCTAAAAACCTTAATTGCTATACAAGGATGGACTTTCTGCGCAAAACTAACTCACTAAAACCGAAAAAACCCTCACACAAAATTTTTGAGATAAAATCAAATTTTGGGTATAATCTAGTGGAAATCCTAGTAGGCGGCCCCTTAATCAAAACGGGCGGCCTCCTAAATTTTAAGGGACCAGCCCTTACATTAAGGGGACTCCGACCTAGGCAAACATGGGGAAAACAATATTTTTCTTTTCTTTTTAACCAAACACCCTCTAGACTTAGCTACTGTTTCCCTAAATTCACAAACATTTCTTGGATTTAATCCTTTGAATGTTCATTTGTCCTAATTTAAACCTTTCCTCCACTATAAATACATCCTATTGACGTCATCATCACAACATCCCCACCATGACATCTCCTAACAAACCCACATCCAAACCATCAAGGGTTGCCAAAATGAGTGTGAAACCCATTTGGAGGAAGAAACCAAACCTTTGCAACACATCAAATGTGCTTAATACAACTTCACCAATACCAAAACCACTCACTCCTCATCATGAACCATCTCAAGAAAACAATCACCCCAATCAAGCATTACCAAATCCTTACATTAAGGACACTCCCACATCACCACAAGTTGTCTCACATCTTCCACTTCCCATCTCACCCATCAACTCACATATTGCTCACACTCAAGCTCCACCTCAATACAGTTAACAACCAAACTCAACTCACATCCACCTCTATCGTCGGTTCTATAAAACATCATACTAAGTAAACTTTTCTAACATGATGTATACACATATTCAGTCCTCATAAAATCATGACTGCATTATCATGAGTTTGACAAGGTGCACTCTTTGCTTTCTCAGATGGTCTCACAAGGAGTTAAGCCTAATACGGTTACTTATAATATCATTATTGATGCCTATAGGAAAGCTAAAAGGTAACGTTTTACAAATCGACCAACTTGTGAAGGGGTAAAATGACGACTCTATATCAACCTTTAGAACATTTGTATATTTTTGTTTTTGGTGCATCATATCAACTACTTTAGGTATTTTTCATAAACACTCACAGATGCAAAACTTTCTTCTAATGTTGTATTTTCAGCATCATACAAGTACAAAAGCTCTCTGTGCAAGTGCTCAAAAAAAGATAAGCCAAGTTAGGTTTTGTTTTAGGTCAACGCCTAAGCAACTATGAGCTCCTATTTTTTTTTTTTGGCAACTAAGAAACATAAGTTGCATTGTAGGCGTTGTGAAATATCAGTCAATTATATAGCATCACAGACACATCTTTGGCCCCACTCCAAAACCAATTATGCATTTCTAATCACAACCAAATCTGAAATGCTACTCTTTTTTTGTCTTCATAATGGTGACATCCCTGTATAGTATGATTGGCCTCAGTAAGGACCCTAGCCATGTAAATTGACACTTTCTAGGTATCTGGAAGGCTATCTAAGCTGAAGACAGCTATCGATGCTGCTGGAAACCATGGGAAAACCATACAAACAGTGGAGCGACCTGGTATGTTGCTGTTGATAAAAATATAATGCCTAAAAACATTACTAATATTTTTTCATATCTTTACGTTTTGATAATCACAAAATATAAAAACGTTCAACGTAAAATTAAACGAAAACAAGTAACTAGTAGTAAATTCTCATTTCAACAAATACATCACTTAAAGGTATGAATAAATAAATGCTTAATGCATTTTATGATCAAAGGAAATTTTTATTCAACCTCACACTTTTATAAAATGTTGTAAACATTTTATAAACACTACAAAACATTTTCTACAATTAAAAGAAATGTTTTATTCAAAATAAACATTTTGAAATTCAAATTTTCAGACCTAAAACGGCTAAAAAAGTTCAAGAAAATTCCCCTTACACAAAAGACAAACTGGGGATGCCCCAGTCTAGGGCGGCCCCCTTAAATACACAGCCGACCCCCTTAAAATTAAGAGGACCACCCACCTATTTAAGGGGACCGGCCCTAGGTAGACGCTCCTCTAGTTTGTCATATAAATACTGGACTTTTCCCTACAATTTTCTCACCTTTTGCACTCATTCTTTCTGTTCTAAAATAGCCTACACATCTCTCTAAAAACCTTTGATCATTTAATCATAAAGCTTTGTTTCCAAGTTATCCAACCTCAATACCTCAAGTGCAAGCGAAGAATACTTCCATCATCAAGTAAAGAAGTATTACACCCTAAATGTATATTGCAATCTTGTTGCATCCATATCATAAATTGTAAATCATTTATATATCTTGTAAAGTTGTGAAGTTGTTATGTTTTGGTGATTGTTATAAGCATAGTTAGATCTTGGTGATCTTTCCAAGTAGTGTTAGTTAGTTGTAATGTAAGTAGTGTGGTGAAGTGAAGTCGTGAATTTGTGAGGAAGTCTTGAAGTTGTGAAGAAGTTGTGAAGTTGTAAAGTCGTGAAGTTGTGTTGTGATAGATTAGTTCTAGCTAAGATTAGAACTCGACATTTAGCTTTGTGTCGTAAATCGGTGTAAGCAACGTTGTGTACGGTTTTCTCCGCCATAAGCGAGTTTGTTGACATAATGAAGAAAACTCTCGAGTTAGGTGCTCGAGGAGTGGAGTAGGCCGAAGAGCAACTCTTATCTCTTATTCCGTTGTTTACTCTTACTTATTTATATTGTTCATATTGTGCAAGTATTAAATTCACAAAAAGTCAAATCTAAGTTTTTATAAACAAACATAAACATTAAAATAAAAAGCGGTAAACTATTCAACCCCCCTTCTAGTTTTCTACAGTTTCTATTGGTTAAAATACGAATGCATATGATGACCAATTAAAAAATTGTATATATTAGTTTTCTTTGAATCTTGACCCTCTTTGTGTTGCTATTACAAGTTTCACAAGGAAAAATCTATCAGTCCTATCACACGCTAAACATGTCTATTGAAGAAAAAATGCAGGAAGTGTTAAAGCCAAGTTTTTTACTGAAGGTGCAAATCATCCTACTCATCCTGAAGCGGATGAGGTAACATTATCATTTATATTATTTAATCATTCAGAAACTACTAGTGATTAGGAGTAGATTACTTCACCAAGTTATAAAAATTTATCTTACTATTCCTAATAAGATACATTTTTATATATTCTGATGTTTCCTGAAGAGTCAGACAAGATTGAGAAATATGTTGGTGGTTTGCCCGACATGATTCACGGAAGTGTAATGGCATCTAAGCCAAAAACCATGCAGGATGCAATTGAATTTGCAAGCTGACTCAATGAGACAAGAATATCCGCACTTTTGCTAGAACGACAGCGTAGACAAACAAAAAAGCAAGATGATAACCACCAAGCAACAACAGAACAAGAGATAGAACACTTGCAATGGCTTATGCTGCTAGGGTCTGGTGAAAAGAACTTACGGAGTATCGTAAAACTCTATGCTCAAAAGTGCTAACTACCCATGACAGTCAATGTGCTCAAAATGCCCACAAGTGGCAACCAGAGTTGTCACCATCTGCCCTGACTGTAGGAGTACTGCAAATGTCAATACTGTTAATAACCAAAAGGGGCACTAGGGCAGGTCAGAAACCCACTTGCTATAAATGTGGAGCCCATGGACATGTCAAGAGGGATCGTCCAAAGCTGAAAAACAACAAACCTGGAACCAAGAGTACAGAATGCAATGCTTCAGCAAAAGTATATGCGGTAGGTCGTGCAGGGACAAACCCAGACTCAAACGTCGTTACGGGTACGTTCCTTCTAAACAACTGCTATGCTTCTATCTTATTTAATACTGGTGCCGATAGAAGCTTTGTATCTACTACATTTAGCTCCAAAATTGATATCACACCATCTACCTTAGATCATTATTATGATGTTGAACTAGCCGACGGGAGAATAATTGGGATAAACGCTATCATTCGGGATTGTACATTAAATTTCTTAAAGCACCCATTCAACATAGACTTAATACCCGTAGAACTTGGTAGTTTCGACGTCATAATTGGTATGGATTGGTTGGCAAAATACCAAGCTGTCATTGTTTGTGCCAAGAAAATCATTTGTATTCCCTAGGGAAATGAAACGTTGATTGTTCATGGAGACGGAAGCGACCGGGGAAACGAGACTCATTTGAACATCATCTCGTGCACTAAAACGCAAAAGTACATACTAAAAGGATGTCCTATCTTTTTAGCACATGTTACTACAAAGAATACTGGAGACAAGTCGAGAAGCAAGCGCGCGCGTTGAGGACGAGAACCACTCGTTCGAGACATTTTTCCTCTAAGTATTTACTGAGGACTGCCGGGTCCTCCCTCCGACTCCGACACGTAGAATTCAAATTGAATTCTTGAATACCGGGTGCTGCACCTTTAAGCAACAGGGCCCCTTATCGTTGGCCGTCCAAATGAAGAATTGTTAACCACCTGCGCAAGAGCTATCCGACAAAGGCTTTATAAGGCCCAGTTCCTCACTTTAGGGAGCTCCGGTCTTGTTTATCAAGAAGAAGGATGGATCATTTCAATGTCATAGACTACCGAGAGCTGAACAAGCTGACAATAAAGAATCATTATCCACTCCCAAGGATCGACGATTTATTTACTCACTACACAGGATCAGTGTTTATTTTAAGATAGACCATGCGATATCAGGTATCACCATCTCGAGTACGAGAAGAAGATATTCTGAAGACGGCATTCAAAACTCGATATGGTCATTATGAATTCTAAGTTATGCCATTTGGTTTGATGAACGCACCCGCGGTATTTATGGATCTCATGAATCGGGTGTGCAAGCCATATTTGGATAAGTTTGTAATTGTCCTTTATGCCGACAATCCTTATGTTCTACTCCAAGAACAAGAAGGAACAACGAAGAACTACTTAAGGCAATTCTAGAACATGCTAAGAAAGAGGAGTTGTACGCTAAAATTCTCTAAAAGATGAATTTTGGCTTCCAGGGTACAATTCTCGGCCACGTGATTGATCGTCCAGAGGGATTTCATATGGCCCCACCAAGATCAGAATTCTATAAAGATTAGGCATCACTCCTAAAACACAACAGTAGATTCGTCAATTTTTAGGTCCTTGCTGGTATTATCGAAGATTCATTAGAAGGATTTTCGAAGATCGCCGCAAGTTAATGACCAGCTTACTCGAGAAATGAGTTTAAGTTTGATTAGCACGGTGACGCATCAAGAAGCACTTTTTCATCTGATTAAGCAGAAGTTGTCTGTAGTGCAACCAATTCTTGGCTTTACCTAAACACCGCAAAGATTTGATTGTATAACTGCGATGCTTTGATCAAAGGTTAGTTAGGCGCTGTGTTGATGCATAGAGATAAGAGGGATGCTTATGCATCATGCCAATCTGAAGATTCATGAAAGAAACTATACGACTCATGCGATTTGGAACTTGTGCAGTAGTTTTGCTTTAAAAAATCTGGAGACACTATCTGTACATGGAACCAAACAGTACAGTATTCACAGATCACAAGAGTTTACAACACATTCTTGATCAAAAGGAGCTGAACATGAGATACCGTGGTTGGTTAGAGTTGCTCAGCGATTATGATTATGAAATACGTTACCACCCGGGGAAAGCAAACGTAGTGGCCAATGCCTTAAGCTGTAAAGAATGGAATAAGCCATTACGGGTTCGAGCCTTAGACATGACTATTGGTTTGAATCTCCCCAAGCAAATTCTAGAAGCTCAGATAGAGGCACAAAAACCAGAGAACATCAAGAATGAAGATGTAAGAGGCATGATCAGGAATGATATACCAAAGGAGAAATTGGAACCCCGCGCGGATGGAACTCTATGCTTAAATGAAATGAGTTGGTTACCATGTTATGGAGATTTAAGGAATGTGATCATGCACGAGTCCCACAAGTCAAAATACTCTATTCATTTGGGTTCTGACAAAATGTATCAGGACATAAAGAAGTTATATTAGTGGCCCAATATGAAGACTGGCATCGCCACCTATGTTAGCAAATGTTTGACATGTGCAAAGGTTAAGGCTGAACATCAAAGGCCATCAGGTTTGTTGGTGCAACTCGAGATACCTTAATGGAAGTGGGATAATATCACTATGGATTTTGTCATGAAACTTCCTAAGTCGTCACAAGGTTATGATATCATTTGGGTAATTGTTGACCGACTTACAAAATCCGCAATCTTCGTACCAATGAGGGAAACCGATCCTATGGAAAAATTGGCAAGAATGTACATGAAAGGGGTAGTCATGAGGCATGGGATACTGTCTCAATCATTTTTGATCGTGACCCTAGGATCGCATCAAATTTTTGGAGGTCACTTCAAAGGCCTTCAGGTACGAATTTGGATATGATACTGCATTATCATTCGCAAACTGACGGGCAAGCGAGAGGACGATATCAAACTCTCGAGATATGCGCGGGCTTGTGTGACATTGATCTTCTTCGGAAAGGGTTGGGTTAACCATTTTTCCATTAGTCGAGTTTTTTCATATAACAATAGTTATCGACGCTAAAAATAAGGCTGCACTATTGTGCAGCACTCTTCTTAGTCGAAAGTGTCATTCACAACCTGTTGTTGGCCGAGGTTAAAGAAGATCAACTCACTGGATCCAGAAATAGTCTAAGAACGAATCGAGAAGATCATTCGATCAAGCAAAGAATTTCGATCCCACTCGAGGTCGACAAAAGAGTTACGGCCGATTATAGTGGAAGCCGATGAAATTCAAGATTGAGATAGAGTTATGTTTTAAGTTTTCACCTTGAAAGAGTAGTACGTTTTGAAAACAAGGGAACTACACCCCAACATCATGTTGGTCACCCTTATCAAAGTGTTGAAAAAGGTTGGTGCCGTTGCTTTACAACTTGAACTTCTCAGAGCTGAGCAAGTCACAAGTACGCGTTTCATGTATCCAACTTGATATATCAAAGTGCTTATCCAACTGAACCATTAGCCGTTCACGGTTACGGATGGACTCCATCCTCTAGATGACAGTCTTCATTCACATGTTAAGAACCGATAGAAATCATGGATCGGAAGTTAACACAACATTGAACAAAGTCTATCCCAATTGTCAAGGTCGATATGAAACCTGGAGAGGTCCTGATTCACATGGGAACGTGAAGACCCAATCCGAAAGAAATATCCACACCTCTTTACCAAAGTATTATCACACCATCGCCAGTGCCACGTCTTAAGCCTATGGAGGACAAGCTCACTTAATATGGTGGGGGGGGGGGGGGGGGGGGGGATGGGAAAAAAAAAGAAGAAAAAAAAAAAAAAACGCAGCGAAAAATACTTGGGGGGGGGGGGGGGGGAAAAAAAAAAAAAAAAAGAAAAAAGAGAAAAAAAGACTGTAACAATCCCGTATTTTATCCCATTGTACGATGTCAATTAAGTCACTATTTATTTTTACTCGTACACGTTTGCCTTTAATTTTAATCGATAAATAAATCGAGTTAACGCTAACAAATTATCATTCACGCGTAAATGGCATCAAAATCAATTAAATGTTTACATAAATGTTTACGTCAAGCAAGTGTTAGATAATTATTTGGAGTATAATTATTAACTTTGCACCTTTTATTTTTATTGGTTACATAAAGTGTTTATGTTCCGCGATAAAATACGCTTAGGCATACCCGGAACCACCAAAACTTATCTACGCTTCAACAAATACCCAATTTTATACCCAATGCTCAAAGTTTTATAAAAATTCACCTATGTTATCCATGTGAGCTGAATTTTACATAAAATAAATAAACCAAACCATATAATGTACAAGCATTACATTTATATTCAACCTTTACAACTACAAGTAATCAAATAATGCTTGATATTTCCATAAAATAGCCAAGACACCAACTAGTACTCATCCCCTCCTAATATTTTGGTGCAAAAGTGCTCCCTAGGGGACATTTAGCACACAAAAACCTTACCAAGTCCTTTGTACAGCATAAGCTCATTAAACCATAAGGACTTTCTTCTATCTTGACCATAAGACTTCCTTAAATCCCTCCCATTGTCCCTTTGAATCTTGACCACTTCTAATAGAAGTCTTGGACTATTATTAGGGTATATAAGGAAGCACACTAGTGAGAAGTAACACATACACTTCATTTACTTAAGAAAAACTTTACCAATTCTCTCTTCCTTATGCTTCAACCTACGACACACATTCAAAACCCATACACAATCCATAGTTTTATTTTACCAAGCATATAAGTATTCCTACATCATATCTAAGGTATACCAAGAAGGTTTGAAGGCTTGGTTAAGCATTTAAAAGGGTTAATCAAAGAAAATACAAGATTAGGGTTTACTTGGAATTAGGGTTTCTTTGTATTGGAAGCTTGGGTTTATCATCTAAACTAGGCTTTAGATCTTGTTGTTCATCATCATACATCATATTAAGGTTATCTAAAAACCTTAAACTCTTTACATTTATGATTTTATGTGTATATAATGGCTATATAGTTAATCACCATCTAGGAAACTTATTTACATGAAAAATGGATTTTTTTACTTGTGACCATGGTTTGATAAACTTTTACATATGTTACATAGATGATAATATCATGTGGTAATGGAAATAAAAGTATTGTACAAGTGAGGTTTATGCATAAAAAGTATATATAAACTAGTGGTTTAAAAAGTTACTTAATAAGTTCATAAGTAAAAGTGATATAAGGACTTGTTGATCTTGTTATCTTGGACAAATATTTGGACAAATCATGGACTAAGGACCTTAAGTATGTAAGACATGTGGAGTTAAGTGTTGTGATGGACTTGTAACAAAGTTACTAAACTAAAAAGTTACAAAAACAAGTTTAAACATATTTTTAACAAAAATATCATAAGGGTCTGATCAAATTCGAAAAATAATGTATTTATTTTATATTTTTATAAAATACTACATGTCATGAGGATTCCAACCATATAAAGAACTTAAAAATCCGATTTATAACGAAGGAGATACGGCATTTGCAAGATACACGATAATAAACGCGTTTATAAAAGAAATTTTATAAAAACTCATTACAAACCACCTCTGATATAAAAGGATGGATATTTTTCTCAGATAGTACATATTTTTAGGATTCCAAAACATTAAGAATCATAATTTTTGGATCAATAACGAAGGAGTTATGAATTTCGCAAGTTTACGATAATAAATACTTTTATAAAAATAATTTTATAAAAGTTACTGTTCACATCAGGTATTTTTATTTTGAAAACATCATTAGTTTGATAAAACTTTTAATTACGAAGACGTGCTCGAAAGAATCACTAAAAACGGAGTTAAAACGAATAAAATACGACGTTTACGAGTTTACGATAACTAAATTTATAAAAAATATGATAAATGTAATTTTTTAATATATCATTCAAAGCGAATGCATTGGGACGTAATTAACAAAAAAAAAAAACATACTAAACGGGCTTAAAAACAGGAAAATTCGTCGTTTTTACTTAATGAGATATTTATATAACGTTTTTAACTTTATAAATATGAGTTTCATAACACAATTCAATTAGATGGTGATGTAGCTATATAGAATTATATATGGTATTAGTTAATCAAAGTGCTTAGTACTTATACGACCTATATTGGATTAGGTTGCATTCGGTCATTATCGTGACGCATTTTCTGTGATATAATTGTTATCATACACACAAGGTGAGTTCATAGCCCCACGTTTTACATTTTAATGATTTACAAGTTTTGGGGTGAGAAACATATGCATGTTTTACAATTGGACGCAAGTGGACATTTTACATTATGATTACGTGTTTGCCTAAGTAGCGATAACCCTCTGAGCCCATTATCATGAACTGTCAATTACTTGTTGTGAGCGCGAATGTTATAAATAGATCTATTTGGGATTGACATCCCCGTTCGGGTGAGTCATACTCACTGTGCCGGTTTGCCGGACAACGAACGTATACCATGTCGGACATAGGATGTTGCGGGTTAGAACATCATCACGGGCAATGTTGGCAATTTATATTGCAATTCATACATGTCGAGCTTCAGTGTCATGAGCTTAGGGAAACGTAATCACATTTTATGATGTTTGCATCTGTTGCATTATCATGGGGAAATCTTGCGGTCCTACATTATACATTTTATAAACCTATGAATTCACTCAACAATATGTTGACATTTTAAGCAATGTTTTCTCAGGAGATCAGTAAGGTACAAGACAAGGGATACATTGGTGGTCGTTATTTTGGAAGTCATGCATTAAAGATTTGGTTGCATTACATTTTGGGGAACACTTGTTATGGACTAGAATCTTGTAATTTGTATTGAACAATGAACAAGTGAACTTCAACTTGAGAGTATCATACAATTTGTCTAAAATCCCAATTAGAGCATTTAAACGACATATAAAAGTTTTGTACACGTTCTTATATATATTTTGAGCTATTGATCTATGAAGTACCACCCACAGACCCATATTCCGCTGTGACCCAAGTTGGGGGTGTTACAATTCCATTCATCTCATCTTCACACATACCTCATCCAATCCTTCCCAAATCATCCACCAATCATAAACACCATACCCTTTTAGAGATTCAGACCAATACGAGACGAGAACGAAAAAGACTCATCCATACGAGTTTAGTGACAAGAATGAAGTTTATTGTTGAATCAAGCTATGTTATGAACCACTTAGCCCATGAGGGAGGCTAACACAAAAAAAATTTCTCTCATGACTAATCGATGATGTTATGATAATGAATCAAGTGTTTTTTTATGATCCGTGATCTCTTTAATCTCAAGCTTATTTTGCAATCCTGTTATGACCTATCTTATCGGTTTTTGCTTATCAACTTAGATTATATAATCATATCGTAACGGGTTTGCGATGACCCGTTATGATCCAAGAGGTTTTAAGATTTGTCTATGATATCTTTAAACGTCTGTGTCAGAATCTACTTTTGTATAGTGATCAAACAAAATAAGCTTTGATATATTAAACTGATTACTTGAAGTGATACATTGTGTCACAAGTTAACTAAATATAAGTCTTGAGTTAATCAAGTTAATTTGTGAAAACGTTTTCTGATGAGAATCCTTTGATTATAAGTATAATATAGTTCCATCTTCGATGTCTTAATCATTTTCCAACACTTATAAATTAATTTTCAACTATCCGAGAAATCATTTTAATATCACAGTAAAAAGTTATTTACAAAATTGCTAAAGTCGAGTTTTATATTTCTGATTATTGACAATACTACTCAATCCCTTGGACAACCTATCTTACTAAAAAAGAATATACTACATACATGAGGTTTATACTGTTACCCGTGTGTTTCCCTATATAATAATTGGTATTTCTTTCAGTCATTATAAATTTAAAGCTTTTGAAACACATCAAAGTTTTTGGCGCCGCTGCCAGAGATTTTTTAAGCTATTATGTAGTCAACTCTGGAAAATTACTTTAACTCCCCTTCTTTTTCAAAAATTGCCGTACAGTTTTCTGGCAAAATAACCCAAACAATTTCTCCCTTGGATGCATACACGTTCTTCCAATTCTGAACTTGTTGAACTGTTACCTGAACCTGAACGTACTCTGAATCAAAGACTTCGTCGACGAAACAAAAGAGTTCCAGACGATCAAAGAAACAATCCACCTCAACACCCGAGAATTGTCTATCTGCCAATTCTCAACATCAATTTCCCGTCACTTCATGATAATTCTCTTTGAAATTACGATCCAATGGATGATGAACCTATGTGGGCTGTCGACCATGTTGTAGCTCCAACTCCTAGTTCCGTAATCACTATTCCTAAAACCGCAAACAAATTTGCTATTAAAGGTAACCACTTGAGTATCGTCAAAGGAAACCAATTTGATGGTAGAACCAAAACCGATCCTCATAAACACATTCATGAATTCCTCGGAATCTATGATATGTTTAAATACAGAGATACCGAAAATGAAGCTGTCCGCCTGATGATGTTTCCTCTATCACTTACTGGAGAAGCAAAAACATGGCTGGATGAACTCAATGAAGGAACTATTGAAATGTGGGATGAACTTCGAACCACTTTCGCCCAGCTCTTTTTAACCGACTCCTTGGAGAAATACGTGCCTTTTCTCAACATGAAAACGAATCTCTATCTAATGCTTGACTTCGTATGAAGGAAATGCTCCGAAACTGCCATGGTCATAACCTGTCCAAAGGCAATATCATCAAAATCTTTTATCATGGTCTCAGCAAAATAACTCAAGATGTTCTAAATGCTATAGCCGGTGGTATTTTTCTCTATAAAACACCAAATCAAGCTTATCAGCTTCTCAAAGATAAAGTTTTACTCAAGCTCGATTAGGCTAAAAATTAAAAACCTAAATCATCTCTTAAGAAAACTGTTGCTTTCGCCGATGAGGGTAGCAGTAATTCCGATACTAATAAAATTATGGCTCGAATGGATGCCATGACCATAAAAATGGATGCTCAGTACAAAGAACTCCAATCTCATGCTAAACAACCAACACTCGATCTATACGATGATGACATGCCTATGTCCCGTGAAGAAGAAGCTAAATTCATGCAAACTTTCCGTAAGACTCGTTTTTACAATGATTACCGCGACCGAGACTCGAATCGCGATAATTGGCGTTTAAGCGAACAAAGTAATTACAACCAAGACAACTACCGATCCAATACCGATGAAAAACCGTATGACCTTCAAAAACAGTTCAACGATTTCATGAAATCTGAACAATCAACCAACGCTTTTGTCAAAGAAACATTTATGGACCTCAAAACTCAACTTGAAACAGTAGCCAAAAATCATCAAGCTTCAATCCAAAACCTCGAAACCAAGTTTGACAGAATCGCTGACAAGAAATCTGGTTGACCTTCTGGATCTCTTCCAAGCAACACTCAACCAAACCCACGAGGTGGCAACTCTAAAGCTTACCAACCACCACAAGCTTGTAATGAGCATGTGATAAGCACAGTTCACAAGAAGTGGTACATCCTGAAAAAATCCACCAATTAACCCGATGATCCAACAAAATAATTTCTGAAAACACCTATCAATATCGATAGTGATGACTGAAGACGATAAACCTACACCCCAACCAAAAACTCAACCCACAAAACCAGTCAAAGAAACACCGTTACCAAAACTGTACAAACCAAAGATCCCAATACAGAAAATTTCTCGACATGATCCGAGCTGTCTGAATCAACGTGCCTCTTGTCGACGTCTTAGCCCGGAATGCCTAAGCTATAGGAAAATTCTCAAAGTTACTCATACGCAACAAACATTTTTTTTTTTTTTTTTTTTTTTTTTTTTTTTTTTTTTTATTTAAAATCGAACAATTTCTGCTGCTTATTGAGCCGATGAAAAGTTCAGCATGAATCCAAAATAAAGTCACCAAAACATGGAGACCCCGGAAGTTTCGTTATTCCATGTAATTTTTAACAAAAACTTTCTCCTGCAATGCTTTGCCGAGAGAGGTGTTCGATACTACCTTTCACAGAAAAACTAAGTCAAAACTACAAGGAACGAGCGGAGAGAGCTAAGCGTTTCCCAAAAATAGTAATAGTATGGTTTTAAATTATGCCTGGGTTTAAACAACCCAGATTATTCGCGTCCTCCCACAATGCCCCCCCTAAATCCTTGCCGTACTCTGAGCCCAAACTCCTAACACCCCTAATCCTGCTCCCTACCCTCTTTCCCACACCTACCAGACCTCACCTTCCGGTCAAAACCTCTGGTGTTCATTTCCCCGCAGCCCACACCCGTCATCCCTTTAACCTCTCCCCCGGGATCTCCTCCCCGTAACTCTGCCACCCAACAAACTCCTACCACAGTCCCCACCCCCCCCTTCCAACACCCCCAACCACCTTCTCCCACTCCTCCCCTTATTTACAACCCAACTACAGGCGTGCCCCCCATCCCCCCAATAACATCCACAACAACTCCCACACCCTCACACCCAACCAACCCCCGCCTTTTAAATCCTTATTCCATGTAATTTCAACAAAACTTTCTCTTGTAATGCTTTAGCCGATCTTGGTGCTAGCATTAACCTTATGCCATATTCCTTATATGCGAAACTATCTCTCGAAACTCTTAAACCTACCAAAATGAGCGTAAGGTTAGCCGACAGATCATTCCAATACCCTGTTGGAATAGCTGAAAATATGCTCGTTGAAGTTGGTAAATTCACTTTTCTTGCCGATTTCGTTATTCTCGAAATGGAAGAAGACAGTAAAGTTCCCCTCATCTTGGGACGACCCTTTCTTCACACTGCTGATGCAGTTATTCGAGTTAAACAGAAACAACTCAATCTTGGAGTTGGGACTGAACGAATGATCTTTAATATCGACTCTGCAATGAAACACTCTTACTCAAACGATGATACCTGTTTTAGTATCGATGTTATCGATGAGATTTTAGAAGAAGATTTCGACGCTCTTCTAGACGAAGGAAGCAAAATCCTCCATTCCATCGAAGGAACCCTTCTCGAAGAAGAAATTTTCTTAGAATTCGATGAATTCATAACAATGGCTGAAGATGAAAATTCTGAATCTGAATCCGACACCGAAGAACCACCATTCGAAAAAATCACCATCAACACAGATTATAAAATCAAAACATCCCTTGAAGAACCTCCTACGGATCTTGAACTCAAACCTCTTCCTGATAACTTAAAATATGTATTCTTAAAAGAACCATCTTTTCTCCATGTGATCATATCATCTCAACTATCTTCTCAAAAGAAAAGTAAACTTGTATCCGTCCTTAAAAAACACAAGGAAGCTTTTGCATGGAAAACGAATGACATTCCTGGTATCTGCCCATCATTCTGTAAACACAAGATACAACTTCTAGATGACAAGAAACCCGTTGTCTAAAAACAAAGAAGGTTGAATCCAAATATGCAAGAAGTTGTTAAAAAAGAAATCATGAAACTCTTGGATACCGGTATTATCTATCCAATTGTCGATAGTCCTTGGGTTAGTCGTATTCACTGTGTACCAAACAAAGGAGGTATCACAATTGCTACAAACGAAAATGATGAACTTGTTCCAACGAGAACCGTTATGGGTTGGCGAGTATGCAGCGATTATCGTAAACTTAATGAAGCAACCGTAAAAGATAATTTTCCTTTGTCGTTTATGGATCAAATGTTAGAAAGACTCGCAGGAAATAAATATTTCTGTTTCCTCGATGGTTTTGTTGGATATTTTCAAATTCCTATCGATCCTAATGATCAAGAAAAAACAACCTTCACATGTCCTTTCGGAACATACGCTTATAGGCGAATGCCTTTCGGGCTGTGCAATGCCCCAGCTACATTCCAAAGATGCATGCTGGCAATCTTTCATGACATGATCGAAGAATCCGTCGAAGTATTCATGGACGATTTCTCCGTCTTTGGAAACTCTTTCGACAAGTGCCTAAACAATCTCGATAAAATGCTCCAGCGTTGTAAAGATGCTCATCTTGTCCTTAATTGGGAAAAATGTCACTTCATGGTCAAAGAAGGAATTGTGCTTGGACACAAGGTGTCTGGAGCAGGACTTGAAGTCGACAGAGCCAAAATCGACGTAATCTCAAAACTTCCGCCCCCTACTAATATCAAAGGTGTTAGAAGTTTTCTTGGACATGCCGGTTTTTACCGACGTTTCATTAAAGATTTCTCGAAGATAGCCCGACCTATAACTAAGTTGCTTGAAAAAGATACTCCATTTGAATTCAACGATGAATGTCAAAAAGCATTCGATTTATTAAAAGAGAAACTCACATGTGCTCCGGTGATCGTAAGCCCAAACTGGAATCTTTCGTTTGAACTTATGTGTGATGTAAGTGATTTCGCAGTTGGAGCTGTCTTAGGTTAAAAAGATGGAAAAACATTTATTGTTAATGGCCATCGACTCAAACTATATCATGAAGAAAAAGATTATAGTGACCCAAGGGAAGAAGTAACTCCTTTCTTTCCCAAAGAATGACTCACCAAGTTCGAGTCTAGCTAACGACTCTCATAAAAATTAAGTGCTTCTTGGGAGGCAACCCGTGCTTCACTTGAGTGTGGAGGAGTCCCTCCTCCATTCTTCTGTCATATCCTTTATTTATTTTCTAATAAAAAAATATTTTCTTTTTGTGTGCTTTTGTATTTAATTTTATGCAGGTTATATAAGATTTTGCAAAATTTTGAAGTCTGCTCAAAGGTAGTTCTCTCTTAGCTATATATCTATATGCCCCAGGAAGTACTGTTTTCCCTTAAATTTTCCTATTTTATCTTTATTATCAGTTATCACATTGAAGGCAATGTTCAACTTAAGTGTGGAGGGGAACCAAATAGGAAAAATTAATCATATCCCTCCATGTTTGTTGTAACACCCCTATTTTTACATATAGCAGTGGAAGCTAATCTGGGGTATTACTTCAAGGTACAACAGTCATAATCATAGAAAACGAATCAAAAAGAGTCGTTTTTGAAAATAAGTTATCATTCATTATTTATTCAGAGTTTTTACAAACGAGAGGTTCCCAAAATCTATACAATAAAGTTTGAATGATAACGGTTTTTCCATCTTCATGTCCTCGTCACTCCGTGCCATTAGTTACCTGAGATAAAACATGCTAAAAAGTCAACACAAAGGTTGAGTGAAATCCATAGGTTTAAGTAATATAATTTGAATGCAAATGCGATATTTGGGTTACGTTGATATACACCCAGTATTGAAAACATAATTTAGTATTGCCATTAGCTCATGAATCCGATGCCTTAGGTTATAATGATAATATTGCCCCTGCGGGCACCTTTGCCAAAATACCCGCGTGATTTCTAATGATGTGCAATTGGTTATCGTTACTGGATACACCAACGGGGAGTCCAACCCAAATATATATATTCACAACATTCGCGCTTACTACAGAGAGTAATTAACGGTTCATGATTATGGGGACTTAAAGGCAAAGCAGTTACTTAGGCAATAGTAAATTGAAATAGCATGTAGAAATAATTGCATTCATGTTTATAGCATGTATCCCCCTTGCGGGTTTATAAAAAGATTGAAATGCGAGGCTATGAACTCACTTGAACGGTTATAGGGAAATTGATAGAAAGGTATATGGAATGAAAGTACGGCTTCATCACGGGCAACCTGGGGTAATATATGTCAAGTCTTAGTTGATTGAATATGTAAGATTTTACATCGATGTTGGTTTTAACATAAAAATTATCATAACACCGTTCGGGCCATCATAATTCCGAAGTCATTCAGTAAACGTTTAAGGAGCTAGGGCACTTTAAATCGTAAACCCAACAACTCAGTCAG
>BQNB010048050.1:0-42764 GCA_026074375.1 Tanacetum coccineum
TAAAGATAAAATCAAAAATGACAGAAAGAAAACAAAGGTCTCGAAGTGCCCAAAAATATGTAATATCCGAAAGAAATCATCGATAGCAACGTGTCGAGGTAAAAGACAAGATAAACTTATGATGGGCCTCGCTTTGGTTTGACTTTGCTTTCACAAGAGTCACCAGACTTCGCGGGTCCAGGCCTGCTACGGGTATCCGACAGGAGATCTGAGTCGACAGCTCCTCTGACTCTTCTAACAACCCTTCCTCCTTCGGTTCCTCGATAGGCTCCTCCTCAATTGGCTCCTCTTCTTGATCTTCTAATATCGAGTAGAATGTAGGTCGGCATAAAACTCTCAGAAAAGCAAGAAAACAAATATCTTAGATAGCTAAACATATAGATCTTATTATGTAGTTATATGAAGGACTCCTAAGTTATATTCTAGGTCAAACCACCTACTTCTCTATAACCAATGACTCTGATACCAATTTGTCACACCCTGCCAAGGCAAAAATGCGAGGCGTAACACAATATGCATCATCACAACACATTGATGTCACAATAGAGAATATCTAAAATGCATTAAAAATTAATTTAAAGTGTTATGACGACACCTAACACAAGAGGGGACTTGTATTGAGGTTAATCGCAATCACAAAAATACATAGACATATCAAAATCCCAAAATAAAACATCATCATAATTCAAAGTATTTAAAATACGAAAGCACAAAAGTTAAATATATAATAAGAATCCTCATGCAAGATTTCCTAAGGTCTCGCTAGACAAGCAGTCTTAACTCCTTACACTTTAGTATGCTCACTTAAAAATGATACTTAAAAACATCAACATTACGTTGGTGAGATTCATAGGTTTATCTTAAAATACTTACTCTTGCTGTGCTTTAAGATAATTAGGACATACATGAACATTATACACATATGCAAGCATTTAAATCAACACATAAACAATTACACATTCAGGCTTAGATTAACACTGGTGTCTCAAACAACCAAGCTCACCTAGAATGTACACAAAACTTATATATAATATGGCTAGACGTTACCCCCGATCCCAAAATCCTCATCATACGGGAAGGTGTTACCCCCGATCCAAATCACATCACAAACGCAGGTAGGCGTTACCTTCGATCCTAACAATGCATACACACATAGCAATATAATACCACATAATGTCCAAAATAATAAAACATTTATCACAGCATTTAAAATATTTCAAAAACAACATAGTATCATTTTCACCCCAAGAAAACATAAGAAAAAAGGGGCAATGAATACTCACCTCAAAGTTCTCACGCGCGCACAAAAATTCCAAGCAAAATCTACACAAACATATTCTACAGGTTACACATGATCAAGGCTTTACAGCCTATCCATGTAACCTTTCAATTGATGGATACTAATGTCTAAAATACACTTATAAATATCCCATCATGTTTCTTATACATTATCTAAACTCTAAACATGTTTTACTTCATTATTCTAATTTCTAGTTTATTGCAGAAATTTAAGGTAACTTCAAATTTTTTATAAGATACTAAACTACCTCTTCTGACTACCAAAACATATTTACACCAACTTCAATGTGTTCTAAACCTACTGAAATTTTCCAACCTTGGTTGTTAAGATTTACTATTTTTCAAGAATTCGACAACACAAACTGTCCTGAAAAATATCTGATCGCACACTTAAATGTTTGACCTCATTAAGCATACTTAGACACTTTGCAAAAATCTAAAAAAATTAACGGAGTTACTAGGCACCTAGAAATTACTCCAGTAGCAACCTCATGATTAGAAAAAAAATGTTTTGATAGGGGTTTTGACCTCACAAACACAACATAAATTTGTCCTGAAACTCAGATTCGACAATGAATCTTGTAAAAATATTTTGACTGACCTCTACTCGCTTTCAACTCACGAGACCACATTTGTTGGAAAGTAGACTATCTGTATTTAATTTAGAATCAAGAGAATCAATAAAACTCATCTGTATGACTGAGTTATGACTCTCACAAGTTGAGCTAAAATTCTGCCCAGTTGCAATTCCGAATTTAACAACAATTAACCCTAACCGAACGCATCTTTACGCTACTAATTACACCCTAAAAAATAATTAATGTTCACACTAACATGTTTATTGAATTTTTATGAAACCCTAATTCCATCAATGTAAAAGTTACAATTAATTAAATTAAAAGAGTTTAAATAAAAAGGGTTATACGATCATGAACCCTAAATATTCTTCAAAAATTTTGATGGCTTCTTCTTCTTCTTGGGTGAATTTTGATCTAACAAGGGAGAGGGGAGAAAAAAAATGTTTTAGGGTTTGTGAATGAGGGGTATTTATAAAAGGTTTTTAGGTATTTGTTTCCTAATAAAACTTGGACTCTTTTTCTTCATTTTTTTCTTTCTTTGAGTCGATCCAAACACACCCTTAATGTATATTTTTATTTTTTATTTTTTTTTAAATTTTGTTTGGGATTATATATTATATTTATATATATATATATATATATATATATATATATTTTATTATATATTATATATATATATATATATATATATATATATATATATATATATATATATATATATATATATATATATTTTAAAATTATTTATTACATATTTACTTGAAAAAACTTTTAATTATTTACACATAAATCCTAACTAGAAAATGCTTACTTTACCTATAATTTTCTTCAAATATTTTTATTGCTCACTATATAATTAAATCATTGAATCCTAATTTATTTAATAATCCTAATTTAATAATCTCGAATCCAAATTAACGATACATACTTCATTAATTTTTATAAATGTTATGAATAACGAAATGACTAACGAACGTCTATGTCATAATCATCATTTCCAATGATATGAAATACTTAATACCTTAACAGAAACTTCTCACACATAAAATTCAACTCATATATTGTATCACATAATTTAAAAAGTCAAAAAATGAACTCGCACACAAACTCAAGTTTCATAACACCTAGTTAGACTAACACTATTAGTTAAACTAACTTGGTTTGATCGTGGGTGTCACACAAGTAGTCATCATCGTCGTCTCCAATAAGCTCGTGTTCATCAAACCTTCCTTGTTCCTCTTGAGTTTTACAATGATCCATAACTATTTGACAAACGTTATTGTAAGTGTTTTGATTAGAAGAGATATCGGTTTTAATGTAAGTAGTGTGCTCATAATCCTTCCATTCGTCAACGGGCGAATCATGGTCCCACTCATCGTCACTTGATTCTTCCATCATATTCATCGATTCTTCCAAAATTCTTTTATTAATCAAAGCTTCCTCCTTTAGTTCATTATCGTTAATCGTATCGTACCATTCATAATCTTCATAATGAATCGAATTTCCTTCTTAAATGAATTCGGGTAAGCCTCCAGTGTTGCAATATCTATCTTCCTTTCAATTACAAGTAGGCCATAAAGCAGTCTCATTTTTGAAGCGAAGTGGATTACACTCATGATGGATATTACCGAAGCATTCTATGCGTAATTCATCATCAGTCCATGGCTTCTCATTTACCCATGGTATTCCATCATTCCACTCATAGATCTAATCATCCTTATATGTTTTAAATCCAGGTATACCCTTAGTTAGCACATCAACATCGACATGAGAAAGATAGTTGTACTCCTTGAATGCTTGACATAGAGGGGTTTCGAAGCGAAATATATCAATATCGATCCTAAAGATTTGGCTATCTCACTTTCTTTAACCGAGTCATTATCTTTAGGATTAGAAAGTTGATAGTCAGTTATCACCTCTTCATCGTCTCCTCTTTTCCAATAATCCCATAAAGCATTCTTGGTGTATCAATTCATAGTCTTGTGTTTCCTAAATTTTGGAGCTAACTAATTTTTGAATTCAATGTTATTAGGATCCCACTTAACCTTGGTGTTATCGTTGTTACTTTTTGTGGAAACTATAAGGGGGGTTGAATAGTTTTTACTGTTTTAAAATTAAAACTTAGATTGTCGACTTATGTGAATTCAAGAGATATACACAAGTGTATATGATAGCGATGCAATAAGTAAATAAACAATCTACGAAATATAAGTATGTAAAGATAAGAAAGATCAAACCGGTGACACAATGATTTATAGTGGTTCGGCTAAGAAGCTCCTCTTCGCCCTACTCCACTCCCCAAGTACCCAACTTGAGAGTTATCTTTACTATGTCAACAAGTTCCCTTTAGGCGGAGAAAACCGTACATGTCGCTTACACTTTTTTCGGTACTAAGCTAAATGTCGAGTTCTACTTCGAGATAGAACCAATCTAACATACTATGTATTTTGAGGCCTAAATACTAACCTATCATACACATATGATACACACAACACACAACATAAGATATACAAGATGAATAATTATCACAAACGTGATGACACAACTAAACTATTAACACTTTGAAGCTTGACGTCTTCTTGAGTGTTCTTCACTAAATAGTGGAATGAGTTGATCACTTGTAATGGATTATGTAACAAATATAATGATCAAAGAATATATAAAAGATAATTTATGTATGAGAAAAATATTTGTCAAGAGTTGCATAAAATGAAAGAATGAGGTTGGTATTTATAGGCAACCTTTTGAAATTCAAATCTGTCCCAGGGGAACTAAACGTGCGACTCACGGATCCCCCATCTCCTAGATCCGTCCAGTGCTTTTGGTGGATCCATGGGTGGAGCTGGGACAATATTTGTCATTTTGTGATTAACCCCAAATCTATACAAAATATTGTTTTGTATTTATTAAAACTAGTTTAATAGATTCTTCTAGAAGAAAATATTTCTTATGACCAATATGGAAAGATTTTCTAGATTTGGGAAGATTTGGAAAGATTTGGAAAGATTGTTTCTACTTATGGTTAATATTATTTTGTCTTACATGATTAATATAACTAGCTTATAATTAATCATGTGTTAGCTTAAATCATTTGATTAGAAAAGATTTATGCAAATGATAATATTTTTCTTTGATCATTAACTATGTTTAAAAATGCCATAAACTTTTACATAGTATGATATTATATTTGTTATTATCAAAACATGAAGATCATTAAATATAAATATCGTTTTTACACGAATATTTGTATTAACAATCTCCCCTTTTTGATGATGACAAAATATAAACTCATGCTTATTTAAAAGTTACTATATAAGTATTTAGTAGATGAGCTGACATATCTTCTCCCCCTTTTTGCCGAACCAAAAAGTGTTGTAGAGGCGGTTTTTGCAAGTCTTGTTTTTGACAAATGCTAAGTCACATGGTTACGAATGCAAAGTAAAAAAAAATAATGACAAAATTGCAAGTGCTCCCCCTTGATGTATGCTCCCCCTTGCTTGGGGCACCAAGTAATCAAGATATGGATGCGTTGCTACAAAACAAAGTTAGTAGGCAAGCAAATATATATATGATAATCACAAGTGCACACATATATATTTCACATAATGAACATCCATCATCAATAGAATTAATAAAAATAATGTTAAATCTATTTTAAGGGATAAAACATAAAATTAGGCATTAAAGCCATTACATAATAAGCTTAAACTAGAAAAGAAAAGAAAACAATTAAAAATCCTAAATCTTAGGATAGAAGGCATTTTCCTATATAATCCGAGGCGTAAGGTGAGATGGTTATGTGGCTAATGCAGGAAGTAAGGTGCATGTGATAAAGAGCCAAGGTGGTGTCGAATGTAAGAGAACATGTAGTTGACACGATTCAGAGCATTTGGATTTCATGCCTTGTGGTGCTACAACATTGACAAAACATGTTGTGGAGGTGAGGCATGTCATTTGGATGAACAAAATCTAAAATATTTAGAGGATTATCACTATCCCTAATTTCTAAGATTTGGTGGTGGCTGGTGAAGGTTTTCAAGTGGTGGTGCATTGTTGCTTAAAAAAAGGAAAAAAAGTAAAAAGATCTCAGCTTGGTTTGTTTGGTATCCCATTTGAGATTTACTGATCTTAGAAAATCATTTAAACACAAACAAACTCATATCATCATCGATCTGTTTTGAAGCATAACACATCTTTAATTTTTTGAAATTCAAAAGAAAGATCAAAACAAGAGTGTTTTATCATTCTTTTCATTTGGTGCTTACAAGAAAATCAAAAAAAGGACTAAAAGAAACCTACCTGTATCATTTTGTTCAAATAATCTTGATGTTGTTTTTAATCGTTGTGCTTCGTGTACAATTTGTATCTGAGCAGTACAGAAACATATTGTTTGTTGTGTTTATAAAATAAACAACGAAATTATATTTTTGGTTGTGGGTCGTAATGTGTTGAAGTGGCAATAAAAAACAAAGAAAGAAATCAATTGTTGGTTGATTAAAGTAAGATCTAGTGTTTTATATTTGGTGTTGGTGAGATATCAAAGAGGAGAGATTTATTTTATGTTTTTGAGAGGAAATCAACAATGGGCGGATGGTTTATTTGTGAGTGAGAGTGAATGCTAAGAAAGTGTGTGGCGTATGTGTAAATAGTTTAGGGCTACGTTAAGTGGTGTGTGTAGTAGACATATATACTAGTGAATGTAGACATAAGATTCACCATATAACACACGATCCGGAGGTATGGTAAAATGAAAGAGATGATTAGCCATTAAAATAGAGAGAAAAGAGAAAAGATGGGAAGTTATGTGTGTGGTAGAGAGAAAACACACACACTTCACTTTACAAAAGTGAGCTTCACCCCTCCATGGAAGTATGGAGGGGGTATTTATAGTCCTAGTGCCACATAACTATCGAACTAACATTATAAAGATCCTTTATGTGACACGCTAAAAATAAACTAATGTAAATCGTGTTCGTCATCGTATTTAAGGCTAACAATCTTCCCCCAATATGTGGACACATACGGAATTACTTACAACGTTCCTAACAAGTACAAATACAATTAAATAAAGTCTTCCAAAGCACTTCCAAAGCTGAAGATGTCTTCTGAGTTCTCCTTGTCTTGAAACTTGTACTCCAGCTTGGATCTTCATTGTCTTTACTTGTACAGGAACCATTGTAGTATGCATGAACTGGATTAACTTCCCCCCATTTTCATGCAGCATGACTTGAAAAGCATCATCATATAACCTTTTTGGCGAAGTTTCTAAATCACTTCCCCCAAACCACATCCCTATCTTAAGCAGATTGTGAAACTTATGGTTGTAGCTTGAACAATCTACTTACTTGTCATTGACTGCACAGTTGATTATGTAGAAGTCAAACCACACCAACGACCACTGCTTCTTGTCATTAGGGCTTGGTGAATATTCGTTCGGGGGTGCATGCGAGAAATCAGCAACAATTCTTCTCACGTTTGCAGTATACTTCATAAACCATACTAAGTAAAGTAGTATACACTACTTCTCCCTGGAAGTTGACATGGTAACATCAAAGTCAACTAAGTCCCGAATGTACACATTTCCCCTCATGATGGTTGCGAACTCTCGGAAACATAATTGTTGTGTACGCACATGTACTCGAGAAGTACTTGTCTTAAGCACAAATCTTAAAATCCAAACAAAGCATTACCCTCTTGTCTTTAGAAACCGTAAAGGGGATGAAGCAAGAATCAAGAAAACTTGGTATAATCAAGGTCTTGTATATGAATGTCATTGAAGAACTTTGAGAATTTTGCTTAGATTGTGAAGTACCATTGTCTTAGAATGGGACAATAATTTCTCGTGAGAATTGCTGATTACATCTCAACCTTTAAACTCTCTGGCTAACTTACCAACCTCGTATTCTGTCGGCTATTGTTGTGACCACTTGGTGAAGTAAACCCGATATACCAAACTTGAAAATGAAGTGAAATCCCCCAAATTTGTTACTTAAGCTTGCACTGTTGTTGATTGAAGAACGGTGCAAGATTCAATCTCTAAGTACCCAATACCCAACCAGAAAAGTATCAGAAGTACAACACCTCTTGAAATTATCCACATCGTCTTCTACGTGTGACACTCTATAAGTGATAGTAATCCAGGTCTTCACCCAACCACCCCTTGACTGCTGGAAACTAGATAATTCAAGTCTCAATCATAACCGTATATGTATAAGAAAGTCATCAATCGATAGAGGGGGTTTAAAGAAAAGGGGTAGAATATAGAAGGAAGTCCGATGAAGAAATTAATAGAACGCCCTTCGTGAAACCCACTTCAATGTCAAATAAGGGATACCAAATCAACTTCATGATCACTTGTCATCGTAGTCCGAATCCTTAACCGTTTGTCGTTTTAGTGAATCTTATAAGGATCGTTTTAGCAATAAGTGTTGTGTTTGCTTTGGTGTTTATATTTTGATTTGTCTTGATGATACTACCAAATCAGCAAACCACACATACGAATCGCTCCTGTGCTCTGATTTCCAGATTGTTAACCATAAGAAACACTAGGAAAAACAAGATCCGGAGGTCGGGGAGGATGAAACAAATAAGTAGCCATATTATTGATGATGAGAGAAAAAAGGAAAGATTGTGTGTGTCAATAGGAGAGAGAAAAACACAACACATACACACCTTATGTGGAAATGTTTACAATTGAATCCCCTCTCCCCTCCTATAGAAGTAAGGAGGGGTATTTTATAGTCCATTGTGTCAGTTTTTCTAACTATCATAATGTTGACTAGTCAACACATTTTATTGTCTAGAGAAAGAGAAAGTAGAGGAGAGTGAAAATATAGTGTCAACACATTTATTGTCCTTGTGTTGGTTTCCTAACAATCATAATGTTGACTAGTCAACACATTTATTGTCTAGTCAACACATTTATTGTCCTAGTTCATAACCGACACTACTTAATGTAATTCCGTTTTAGTCAACATATTTTAATGCTAACATTATATAAATTATAAAAATATATATTAATATTATAAAACTCAATTTTATTAAAACCCGACACAATAATCGTTATTAATCATCGATCGGCGCATTATAAAACAATTACGTTATATATTTAACGTAATTTATCATCGACTAACTTTTAAAGAAACTTAAAATCTTATCGTATCCCGTTACTAGGGAGCTTCATGTGAGGAGTTTCATTTGGGTATACGTTTTGACGAGTTTTCTGGATTTACGATTTAAAGTGTCCTGGATCCTCAAACGTTTACTACATGACCTTTGAATTATGATGGCCCAAACAGTGATGAAATATTTCCATAAATTAATAAATCAAAGTAATACGTTAAACTTTATAAAGTTTTGAAACATAAACAATCAAACTAAGACTTGACATATTACCTCGGGTTGCGTGATGAAGCCGTTACTTTTACTTTATATACTTTTGACATCAATCAGATTTTCCCTGTTAAGGTGAGTTCATAGCCTCGCATTTAACTCTTTTAAATGTTTCATAAACCCGTGAGGGGGATATATGCTCAATTGTTTTTAATATACACAAGTACCTAAAACTGATATTATGAGTTCATAGCCTCGCATTTAACTCTTTTAAATGTTTCATAAACCCGCGAGGGAGATACATGCTCAATTGTTTTTAATATACACAAGTACTTAAAACCGATATTGTGAGTTCATAGCCTCGCATTTAACTCTTTTAAATGTTTCATAAACCCGCAAGGGGGATACATGCTTAATTGTTTTTAATATACACAAGTACTTAAAACCGATATTGTGAGTTCATAGCCTTGCATTTAACTCTTTTAAATGTTTCATAAACCCGCGAGGGGGATACATGCTCAATTGTTTTTAATATACACAAGTACTTAAAACCGAAGTTGTGAGTTCATAGCCTCGCAGTTTAAATCTTCTAATGTTTTCATAAACCCGCGAGGGGGATACATGTTATAAACCATGAATACGAGTATTTTTCCAACTGTATGCTATCTTGATATATTATTGCCTAAGTCCTCACCTTTGCCATTAAGACCCTACTATCATAAACCGCTAATTACTTTTCAGAGTGTACCTAAACTTTCTGGTAACCAAACACACTTCATTTGAAACACTATGCGAGTGTTTGGCAAAGGAACCCGTTGGGGCAACTTATTGTGATTATTGATTATCTTAAGGTCTCGGTGCATGAGCTTCGAGAAATAATACTATTTTCTATAATAATTGTACTCATTGCAATTATTACACTTATAGGAGTATAACAATGTAACCTACTATTAAACTTGTATTCAAACAGTTTATCATAAACCTATGAATATCACTCAACCATTGTGTTGACCTTTTTAGCATATTTATCTCAGGTATTTGAGCAACTTATGGCATGGAGTGGCACGGACTTGAAGATGGCTAAACTGTTATCATTCAAACTTTATGTTTTCATGTAAATTTTAGGACCTTTGTATGTAAAAAAACTCTTATGAAATAATGAATGATAACTTATCTTTTAAAAACATCTCTTTTGAGTCGTTTTCTATGATTATGACTGTTGTACTATGAAATAATACCCCAGATTAGCTTCTGCTGCTATATGTCAAAAATGGGGGTGTTATAGATTGGTATCAAGAGCCAAGGTTATAGAGAACAAGGTTGAAACCTTAACTATAACTACTTTTCTTTTTCCATCTAAGAAAGTCCTCCGTGCCACTTGAATTCATTCTGATAGTATTAAAGTACATAAGTATTTTACTATTTATATAAATAACTTATGTTTATTTACACTGTGTTTTTAACAGAAAAGAAGTTCTTCACCTTCTCCAGCACCCTACTAAAACTTAAACATAGAGGATGCATTTCGCTCCTAACTAATCCTGACTATATCCCCCCGTCTTTCCTCAAGACAATGTCCAGCTTCACCAGGAAAAACCTTATTCTAGCTCTTTCAATAACACATTTGAATTTAGTTCCAATAGCTCACTAACTCGTTCACTTTTTCATTATGAAACCCTATATTAAAGGTCATAGGCATACATAACAATGTTAAGAATCCCCTATTCCATCACCAACTATTATGCCTCCATCTTCAATGCTATCTCCAATGTTTAATCCTCAAGAATTCTTTCTTCCTGAGGAATTATTGCCACTTAAGAAACAAGATCGTGACCGATCATCCTCCTCTACTTCTACTCTACCTCAAGCATTTTAGATTGGAGAAAGCTCTCGTAAGACAAGTTTGGAACGTCACGAGGAGCAAATTGAGGAAATTTTGAATACCTAAGAAGAACTCCTCTCTCGACCGGCTATTAGAGCCACATAGAATACAAAATATAAGGTCTTGGAAATGGCCGGGTAATCAATAATAAGTATTTGACAACAGGAAAGCAAACTCTGAGAGTCTCATACTCAAATTGCAAAACTTCAAAGGAAGCAAATGGAAATAAACAGCAAAGAATAGGCTCTGGCTCGCTTCAGGATTGCTAATCAAAATAAATCATCGAAGAAAATCTAAGGTCCGTCACCAAGCAGACAAGGAAAGTCTTCTGAATGGCAATCTAAGGAACAAAGAAAAAGCCAGGAAGGACCAACGACTACTAAAGTTAATCTATTATAGCTTTTGATAGAAACCTAGCCCACGGAATGTGTGGTATAAATAACAAACACTTGTCAAATTTTGACTATGTACAGTACAAAGGCAAGTTGTTCATGCATAATAAAATGTATCCCGTTTCAAATTCATCCTGATTCCTATATATTACATCTCCATCTTCATCATTATGAATCATACCGTGACTTCTAAATAAATCATAGATACTTATTTGATATGAATTATCTATGATATCACTATTGTACAAAGAGTTTATTTATAAACCATACGCATTTAAGCAAAAAAAATTATGATATCATTCTCTCTCCATCTCTCTACTATCTCTGTCTTATGTTGATAGAATACCTCCCAAAAGGACATCAACATCTGAAGCACCAGCCATGACTCAGGCTGCCATCAAGAAACTAGTTGCTGATAGTGTTTCCGCAGCTCTAGAAGCACAAGCTGCAATGATGGCAAATGCTGACAATACCCGTATAGAACACCGAAGACACGAAAAGCTCTAATCGTAAAGGAAAGTGTAGCTACAAAGAGTTCATGAGCCAACCTATCAACTTCAAAGGTACGAAAGGAGCTGTCAGACTTATCCGTTGGTTTGAGCGAACTGAATTAGTGTTTTCCCGTATCAACTGTACCGAAGACTGCAAGGTAAAGTTTGCTACTGGTACTTTAATTGAAGAAGCTCTATCCTGGTGGAATTCTTTTGCCCAACCTATTGGGATAGAAGAAGCTTACAACATTACCTGGGTTGAATTTAAGAAGCTTTTGATAAAGAAGTATTGTCCCCGAACTGAAGTCCAGAAGATGAAAGACGAATTTTACCATCTGACTATGAAGGGGAATGATCTCAAGACATATGTGATAAATCCAAGAATAGGGCAACCCTTGTTCCCACTATGTTTCCAGTTCCTGATAAAATGATAGAAGTTTTTCATCGTAGGAGTTGCCTCGAAGAATTAAAGAGTAATGTTACCACCCAAGAAACCCGCCTTTTCTAAACCTCAACTCTAGAGGAAGCCAATAACAAAGCCCAGGTTGCAACTCTGACTTTGTTAAACCAACCTTTCAAAATTGATCTTATGCCAATCAAACTCGGTATTTTCGACGTCTTCATTGGTATGGATTGGCTATCCAAGTATCATGCTAGAATTATTTATGAGGAGAAAGTCATCCACATCCCAATCGTCAATGAAACTTTGCTCATCCGAGGTGACCAAAGTAAAACCCGACTAAATCTCATATCCTCTATAAAAACTGAAAGATATATATCCTGAGGTTGTCAAGTTTTCATAATCCAAGTAATGGAAAAGAAGTCAGACGAGAAAAGACTAGAAGATATCCCAGTAGTCAGAGAATTCCCAGAAGTTTTTCCTAAAGATCTACCTGGCCTTCCTCCTGTTCGCCAAGTAGAATTCTAAATCGATCTAATTCCAGGAGCGGCACCTGTAGCCCGAGCACCTTATAGATTAGCTCCTTCAGAAATGCAGGAACTATCTAACCAACTTTAAGAGTTAGCAGACCGAGGTTTTATCCGACCAAGTACTTCACCCTGGGGAGCTCCTGTCTTATTTGTTAAAAAGAAAGATGGATCTTTCAGGATGTGTATCGATTACCGGGAGTTGAATAAACTTACCGTAAAGAATCGTTACCCATTACCCAGGATTGATGACTTATTTGACCAACTTCAAGGTTTGAGTGTCTACTCAAAGATTGACTTAAGATCAGGCTATCATCAACTGAGAGTCAGGGATGAAGATATTCCCCTCCGCAATACTGCTTTCAGAAAAAGATACGGACATATGAATTTCAATGATGACCATTTGGTTTAACTAACGCGCCCTCTGTATTGTATGGATCTCATGATCGTGTGTGTAAACCCTACTTAGATAATTTGGTCATAGTGTTCAGGAAAGGTAAAATAAGAACTGGTAAATTGGATTTTGAAGATGTGTATTTTGTAAAGGAACTAAAGTTTAACCTCTTCAGTGTCTCACAAATGTGTGACAAGAAGAATAGTGTTCTTTTTACTGATACTGAATGTGTTGTTCTGTCTCCAGACTTTAAGTTAACTGATGAAAGTCATGTTTTGCTTAAAGTTCCTAGAAAGGATAACATGTACAGTGTTGATTTAAAGAATGTTGTTCCTCAAGGAGGTCTCACTTGTCTCTTTGCAAAAGCCACACCAGATGAATCTAATCTTTGGCATAGGAGGCTTGGACATGTAAATTTCAAAACAATGAATAAACTGGTAAAGGGAAACCTTGTAAGAGGTTTACCTTCAAAACTTTTTGAAATTAATCAAACCTGTGTTGCTTGTCAGAAGGGAAAGCAACACAGAGCTTCTTGTAAGACCAAAACAGTCAGTTCAATCAGCCAACCATTACAAATGTTGCACATGGATTTGTTTGGCCCAACATTTGTAAAGAGTTTAATGAAAAAGATGTACTGCCTAGTTGTCACAGATGATTTTAGTAGGTTTAGTTGGGTTTTCTTTTTAGCCACTAAGGATGAAACTAGTGAAATCCTTAAAACATTCATAACAGGCATAGAAAATCTAATAGACCTTAAGGTGAAAGTGATTAGATGTGACAATGGGACTGAATTCAAGAATAGGGTCATGAATCAGTTCTGTGAAATGAAGGGTATTAAGAGGGAATTTAGTGTTGCTAGGACTCCACAACAAAATAGAGTAGCAGAAAGGAAAAATAAGACACTAATAGAGGCTGCTAGGACTATGCTAGCTGATTCAAAATTGCCAACAACTTTCTGGGCTGAAGCAGTTAATACTGCTTGTTATGTCCAAAATAGGGTGTTAGTTATCAAGCCTCACAACAAGACCCCTTATGAACTTTTTCTAGGTAGAAAACCTGCCTTAAGCTTCATGAGACCATTTGGGTGTCCTGTTACAATCCTTAATACCATAGATCACCTAGGTAAGTTTGATGGAAAGGCTGATGAAGGGTTCTTTGTAGGATACTCTACCAATAGTAAAGCATTCAGAGTATTCAACAGTAGAACTAGGATAGTAGAAGAAAATCTGCATGTCAAGTTTAATGAAAATACACCTAATATTGCAGGAAGTAGACCTAATTGGCTATTTGATATAGATGTACTAACAAAATCTATGAACTATAAGCCAGTTGTTACAGGGAATCTATCTGATGGTAGTGCAGGTACAAAAGCATGTGATAATGCAGGTAAAGCTAGAGTGGAGACAGTACCTGGCAAAGATTACATACGGCTACCATTATGGACTCAAGATCCACCATTCTCTTCTAGTTCAAAGGATTCTCCTGATGTTGGATTCAAACCATCAGGGGAGGAGGAAAAGAAGGATGCTGAAGATCTAGGGAATGAAGGTGGTAATCCAAGTACAAAGTAGCCAAGAGATGATCAAGAGAAGGATGCAAGTGTTAACAGCACTAACACTATTAATACTGTTAGTTCACCTGTTAATGCTGCTAGCGTAGAGGATAATGATGTTGATGAGAATATAGTCTACGGATGTGCTGATGATCTAAATATGCCTTATTTGGAAGAGATTGACTATTTAAATGATGATGAAGGTGTTGGTGCAGAGGCTGACATGAACAATTTAGATACATTCATGCCTGTCAGTCCTATTCCAACTACCAGAATTCACAAGGATCATCCAGTTGAACAAATCATTAGAGATTTACATTCAATACCTCAAACCAGAAGGATGACAAAGAGTGTGACTGAACATGCTATGTTTAGTTCAGTGCAGTAGAGGATCAACCATAAAGACTTTCAGAATTTTCTGTTTGCATGTTTCTTATCACAAGAAGAGCCCAATAAGGTAATCCAAGCATTAAAAGATCCAAGATGGATAGAAGCTATGCAAGAGGAGCTTCTGCAGTTCAAGTTACAATAGGTTTGGACCTTGGTGGATTTACCTAATGGCAAAAGGGCCATTGGTACTAAATGGGTGAAGAAAGATAAAAGAGGCATTGTGATCAGTAATAAGGCTAGATTGGTTTCTTAGGGTCACACACAAGAGGAAGGAATTGATTATGATGAGATTTTTGCTCCAGTTGCCAGAATTGAAGCAATCATATTATTTTTAGCCTATGCCTCATATAAAGACTTTGTGGTGTACTAGATGGCTGTCAAGAGTGCTTTTCTGTATGTTAAGATTGAAGAGGAGGTCTATGTTTGTCAACCCCCAGGTTTTGAAGACCCAGACTTCCCTGACAAAGTTTACAAAGTAGAAAAGGCTCTTTATGGTTTGCATCAAGCTCCCAGAGCTTGGTATGAAACCTTGTCCAATTATTTATTAGAAAATAAGTTTCAGAGAGGATAGATAGACAAAACTTTGTTTATCAAGAGGGACCAAGGTGATATTCTGATAGTACAAGTATATGTTGATGATATCATTTTTGGGTCTACGAGGAAGAAGATGTGTACTGAGTTTGAGAAAATGATGCATAAGAAGTTTCAAATGAGCTCTATGGGTAAACTCACATTCTTCCTAGGACTGCAAGTGAAGCAGAAAGAAGATGAGATTTTTATAAGCCAAGACAAGTATGTGACTGAGATTTTGAAGAAATTTGGCTTTAGTGATGTCAAAACAGCAAGCACACCCATGGAAACCCATAAGGCTTTGCCCAAAGATCCGGATGGTGAAGATGTAGATGAACACTTGTATAGATCCATGATTGGATCATTGTTGTATCTAACTTCTTCAAGACTTGATATTATGTTTGCAGTATGTGCTTGTGTAAGATTCCAAGTCAACCCTAAAGTTTCACATCTTTATGCTGTGAAAAGGATCTTTAGATACTTGAAAGGTCAACCTAAATTGGGCCTTTGATATCCTAAGGATTTACCTTTTGATTTGGTGGCATATACTGACAGTGATTATGCAGGAGCAAGTCTAGATAGGAAATCCACAACAGGAGGTTGTCAATTCCTAGGGTTCACATTGATTTCATGGCAGTGCAAGAAGCAGACTGTGGTTGCTAATTCCACAACTAAAGCTAAATATATAGTTGCTTCCTATTGCTATGGATAGGTGCTTTGGATCCAAAATTAATTGCTGGATTATGGATATAACTTTATGTAGACTAAGATTCATATTGATAATGAGAGTACTATCTGCATAGTGAAGAACCCTGTTTTTCACTCAAAAATAAAGCACATTGAGATTAGGCATCATTTTATCAGAGATTCCAATGAGAAGAAGCTTATACAGATGATCAAGATTCACACAGATTAGAATGTTGCAGATTTTCTCACAAAAGCATTTGATGTTGGCAGATTTCCATATCTGATTGCAAGTATTGGAATGCTTAACCTCTGAAGTATTGATTAAGGGGAGGTTAATTGTGTTAATATGCAGTGGATTATTCACAAAGGATGGTTGGAATGGAATGCAAAAGCTGCTAAGGATGAAATTGGAGTTAAAACTGGTAACACAAGAGTTAATACTGCTAGGCATTACTTAGTACTGTTGGCCATTACTTAGTACTGTTGTGCGAAACTTAATGTTGCTAGGCAAAAAGTTAGTGCTGCCAGGCTAACTTACTACTGCTAGATTACCATTAGAGTTACAACTGCTGAGGGTACTTTTTGTCTATAAAATGGTGACTTCACAATTGGGTTTGCTTACTTCTCTATAAAACCATTTTCGATCACACTGTAATTACTCTCAAACACTACCACGCTCTCAAAATTCACTAACTCTAATTTGATTTCATCACCGACTTAATCAATTATCATCTATGGCGGGTATAAAATTCAGTGAATCTTACAACATTGTTGCTTACTTGGAGAAATCACCAGAGCATGATGATTTTGCTCAGATAGTAGACTTTTTGAATGCGCATCCCATCAAGGACGCTTTAAATGTGAATCCTACTATCTATGTTTCATACATTGAGTAGTTTTGGTCTACTGCTAAGGCCAAAATCATCAATGAAGAAACACAAATTCATGCCACAGTGGATGGCAAGAAGATAGTCATCACATAGTCATCTGTTAGGAGTGATCTCCAATTAGAAAATGATGATGGCATTGACTGTCTTCCAAATAACACTATTTTTGAAAACCTTCAATTAAGATATGAGAATCTTTCTGATAAACTTACTTTTTATAAATCTTATTTTCCCCCTCAATGGAAGTATCTTATACATACCATTTTAAAATGTTTAAGTTCAAAATCAACTGCTTGGAATGAATTTGGTACTAATATTGCATATGCAGTTATATGTTTGGCTACAAATCAAAAGTTTAAGTTTTCAAAACTAATTTTTGATGGTATGTTGAGAAACTTAGATAGTTCAAATAAGTTTTTAATGTATCCAAGGTTTTTGCAAATCTTTTTGAATAAGCAAATTGAAAAGGTGCTCTCTCATAAGAGAAAATTTATTGCACCACTTCATACTAAAAAAGTTTTTGCAAACATGAGAAGAAAAGGAAAAAGAGTTTTCAGGGACAGTAACACCACTTTTTGAGACTATGCTTATCCAACAAGAAGAAGAAGTGGGTGAAGGGTCAGGACATCCCACTGAACCCCAACACACATCCACAACTACTTCACCATCTCAAATAGAACCAAACAATGTCCCATCATCATTACAACCCAAAAAGACACACAAACGTAGGAAGCCTAAAAAGTTCACTGAGATTCCTTAGTCTAGTGAGCCTACTAACCTTGTTGCAGATGAGGCTGTTTATAAGGAGAGAGGAGACAGAATGGAAAGGGCTGCCACTACTGTTTCTAGCTTAGAAGCAGAGCAGGACAGTGGTAACATCATTAGGACCTAATCCATGGCAACACTTAATGAGCCAAGTCCTCAGGGAACTAGTTCAGGTAGTGGTCCTAGGTGCCAAGATACCATATTGGGGGATGCAGAAGCTCAAACTAGGTTTGAGACTGTATCTGAACAGTCTAATGACACACCTCTCTCAAAAGTTAACACACTTAGAAGTGGGGAGGACAGACTAAAACTTCAGGAATTGATGGAAATCTGTATAAAATTGTCTGAAAAGGTTCTTTCCTTAGAGACAACAAAGACTACTCAAGCAAAGGAGATTGCTGATTTGAAGAAGTGAGTCAATAAATTAGAAAGGAAAAGGAAGTCAAGAACTCCAGGAAGGAATTTATTCAAGATTAGTACCTCTAGACGAAGAAGTTTGGGTGAGGAGGATGCATCCAAATAGGGAAGGAGTAAGATACAGGGGAAACACAGTTCAATCTTTAAAGACATTGATTTTGATGAAGAGTTTGATGCTAATATGGATGAAGCTTTTGAACAAGTTTATGATGCTAACAAAGATACAGTTGAAGAAGGAGAAGTTCAGGTTTCTATTGCTGATATGGAAGTTACTACTGCTGAACCTGTTACTACTGCCAGTGCACCAATTACTACTGCTGGTGTATCTGTTAGTACTACTGAACCAAGTACTCCTCCAACAACAACAAATATTCTAGATGAAGAAGATCTCATAATTGCTCAGACCCTTATGAAGATGAGAAGTAAGAAATCAAAGGAAAAAGGAGTGGAAAGAGGATTGATTATGAAAGATATGGTTGTATTATGTTTTGGGAAACTCATGTATTGTGAACCAGTATCTTTGTAATAATAATAAGGAACAAGTTAAAGCTTCGGGCTGTTTGTATCAAATATTTGTTAAATCCAATGTATCAGTTTTTAAACGACTTTTTGGTCGTTCTATATATATCTTGTGTTATTGATCTATGAAGTAACACGCCCCGGACCCTTATTCCGCTGCGACCCAATTTGGGGGTGTTACAGATTGGTATCAAGAGCCAAGGTTATAGAGAACCAGGTCAAATGTTTTTGCTGGACTATAACCGTTTTCAAACATTGCATTCATAAAAAGGGGTTTTTATGGGACACTAGTTGTTGCATTAGTTAGTTGGACTAGATGCATTCATAATTGATATACGTGGTTATAATATATTACGTATATTACAATAAGAGCCTTATATAATATACTCATATAAGTTATTTCTGCTGGTCACAGTAGTCATGTCAGCTGATTCTGCCGTTACCTATACTTCTGTTCACTCTGAGGCACGATCTTGGAGTATTCCATCTGAGGATCCTTACGAGGAGGCTGCCCAACAATTGTTGGAGCAGGCACCACGTTCTCCAGAGTATATACCTGTTCCCATGGAGTTAGAGGATCATGTACCTGTGTACATTCTGGAGCCTGAGCATCCTGAGGATTTAGTGCCAGCTGAGGATGAGGCACCTACACCATATGAAGATAAAGTTGTTAATTTTGAACCTTTAGCTACAAAATTGCCAATTGTTAACTAGAAGGCACAAATGCTAGGAGAAGAGATTTGTTACCATATAAAGAGAGCTGATGGAAGTTCTAAAATGTACAAGGTCTTCACTACAATGCTTAATGATTTTGACAGACAAGATTTAATAGAGCTGTATAGTTTGGTGATAGAGAGGTTCAAGATAACAAGACCAGAAGGAAGTGACAGACTTTTATGGGGATATCTTTTGACTATATTTGAACCAAGTGAGGAAGATGAGCTATGGAGAAATCAACAAGACTACACGTTGATAAGCTGGGAATTATATTATTCATGTGGAGTTCATTCATTGTTAATGGATACTGTGTATATCCATATACTGGTAGAAAGAACATATCCTCTTACACAACTCACACTTGAAAGAATGCTGAATGGAAGGTTACAAGTTGATCATGAGTGTGAAATGGCATATGAGCTTATCAAGTCACAATACAAGAAGTGAAGAAGTGTTTGGATACATCCTCCTAGTGAAGATAAAGCTTTTAATCAAGAAACTTGAAGATTTAGAGGATGAACATCAAGTTTAGGGGAGGAATGTTGGGATTAAAAGACTTTTGAAGATTACTGCTGCTGGTTATAAAGTTACTGTTGCTAGTTATATTTTCTACTACTGATGAAGACTGAAGAAAATATTCTAAGTAGTTAGTACTGCTAGCATAAATGTTATTACTGCTAGTGTTAGTTACTACTATTAGAGTAATTTTGATGCTGCTCAAGTTAAGACTGTTTGTATAAGTTAAGACTGTTTGTTAGTTAGTACTGCTTATAGGATATGTATGAAATATTCTTGTAAAAGGTACGTATAAGTTATCTATTTAGAAGATCATGATAACTTAGGAATGGATTGTAAGCCAGAAGGACTCCTTGGTATATAAAATGAGGTCCTAGGGCATTAGGTTATATGCATCTCGCATCACTGATAATACATCTCTCATCATAGTTTAACCTAAGTCGTGTAGCTTCAAGGTTTTGTAAACCCTAACACTATTAAGAGCGTTCGTATTATATTGAGGCTGAAAGTTTGGTAAATTGTTTTGTTATTGATCTTGTTCATTTGTTTCATTGAAATTCTTCTTAGTATCATTGACTAGATTTCGCATAGTCTTTGATATTCACAATCAAAGTTTCTATAATAATTGTTTTGGATTTATTCAATACACTTATACAAGCTAAGCAAGATCTATTCTATTGGGATCAACATGTGGTATCAGAGCCAGGGGGCTTCTTAAAGATTACTGCTTGCTGGTTATGAAGTTACTTCTGATTGTTTTAGTTATTTACTGTGATGATGGATGAAGAAAATATTCTAAGTAGTTAGTACTGCTAGCACAAATGTTACTACTGCTAGTGTTAGTTACTACTGTTAGAGTAATTTTGATGCTGCTTAAGTTAAGACTGTTTGTATAAGTTAAGACTGTTTGTTAGTTAGTACTGCTTATAGGATATGTATGAAATATTCTTGTAAAAGATACGTATAAGTTATCTATTTAGAAGATCATGATAACTTAAGAATGGATTGTAAGCCAGAAGGACTCCTTGGTGTATAAAAGGAGGTCCTAGGGCATTAGGTTATATGCATCTCACATCTCTGATAATACATCTCTCATCATAGTTTAACCTAAGTCGTGTAGCTTTAAGGTTTTGTAAACCCTAACACTATTAAGAGTGTTCATTTTATATTGAGGCTGTAAGTTTGGTAAACTGTTTTGTTATTGATCTTGTTCATTACTGTTTCATTGAAATTCTTCTTAGTATCATTGACTAGATTCCGCACAGTCTTTGATATTCACAATTAAAGTTTCTATAATAGTTGTTTTGGATTTATTCAATACAACTTAGGCTTATACAAGCTAAGCAAGATCTATTCTATTGGGATCAACATGTGGTATCAGAGCCAGGGGGATCTTGATCTAGGATACTAACAAGGTTTATTATTGTTGAATGTATGAAGAAAAGGTGTCGAATTTTCTATTTTTTTAAGTTTTGAGCAGATTCGCTAAAGTTAGGGTTTTTGCAAACCCTAATTCGATAAAGGAAGCAAACATGGTTTTAATTACGTAATTTTAGAGCACAATAAGGCGTCAAATTGTTGCTTCTTACTAGTTTGTTGCTCAACAAAACTGCTATAGTGGCGACAGCAGTTAGGGTTCATCAACGTTTGCAAGGTATAAACTCTAAAACCCTAATTTAGTTAAGCAGGTTTGTTGCAAGTCCTTGTTAAGGTATCGACATGTTCTGCTTAGGGTTTTCATAAACCCTAACTCGGTGAAGAATCAAGATACAAATTCAATCGTCATACTAAGGGTGTAAAGTTCTTGGTTCGTGATTTAAAGTTACGTTTGTTTGGTTGATACTGTGCAATAAGAAATCAGAAGACATAAGAAAAAGTTGCAGCAGATTGTATGATAACTTGGTGAAGAAACAAGTGGTGATTCCATATGATCGATTGTTTGATAATTGGAGAAGGAATAACTATACTCCTAATATCTCTACTGCTGGAATCTACTTCTTTTTGGACAAAGTAGGCATGACTGGCGTTACTAGTGAGTGGTTACAAGTTTATGCTGATTAGGGTTTGATAACAAGTTAATGCCGTTTGTCTCGTGATTTAGTTCTGCTTGTTGATACGTTAAGCTACTAAGGTATACTTATACAACTTGTTACTACTGCTCCTTTACACTTACTGCTGCCAAAGGTAAATTACTACTACCATAAGGAAAGTTAATGCTGCTTGTTATATCGAATATTACATTGTGCTGCCAAGGAACTTCATTAATACTGCTTGTTTATTTTTTAATGCTGCTACAAGGTATATTATTACTGCTTATTACATGTTAATATTGCCAAGCTTATCTTTATGTTGCCATGAATGTTCAAAGAAAATTAGTGCTGCTCGGTTTGAATGAAAGTTTATGCTGCTAATGGTGTTTAATGCTGTTTGTGATTGTAGTGAGAACAGTAGTATATACTTTCTGTTGCTAGGGTAATTTAAGCAATTACTACTGCTAGGTTTGTTACTAGTGGTTAATATTGCTTGGGCTTAAAAAGATACTACTGCTAGCATTGATGTCGTGAATGTTCATGGTATGTGATCGCGTTGAAACTTAGTGCTGCTAGTATTGGGCTTAAAGGAAAGTTAATACTATTTGCGTTAAAGTTGCTAGAATAAGTTTCAACTGCTAGGCATAACAGATATCGGACAGTACATGTTTATGGTTCTCGGCTGTATAAAAGATCTCGGACAAAACAGAGAATCAAGTTCGTTTGATTTTGGTTTTTATTATTTGGATTTTGGTTGGAATAGAATATAAAGGATTTAAACAGGCTCGGTTTTGGATTATTTGCTATAATTAATTACGGACACGATTGTTTATTACTTATTTAACGATGAAGTAGAATTTCATGGGTATGTGTTCTTATCATATCTTAAAATTCATCTGGGAAACTTTTAAAGATAAATTGTTCGTGCTTATACGGTATTGATGAAGACTTGCAAAATCTAGCAATGTGTGATTTCTCTTATGGTGCTCAATGCGCACATTTGCTATCACTTAAAGGAGTTACGTTGTAGTACTCAGTGTCTCATTGAATATGAGGATTTTGTAAAGAGATTGCGGTCTACTTATACATAACAGGTATGAGTTTGGAGTCACGTGGATAGTACAAGACATAAGACACAAGTTTGGGTTATTCTACTTCAGCATCAAGTTTGTTATACTGAGTTTTCTCCATCATTAATCATTACAAAAAGCTTACAGAATGAGAGATTCAAGAGATGGTTAACATATTGGTTTCAAAGGAAGCTTAATTGGCAAAGTGTTTAACCATTAGGATATGTTCATGCACCACTTGAGGAGAAGGTTTTCGATACTACTGCTAAGTCATTATTACTACTGCTAGTTTAAGTTTCTACTGCTTAAATTCATTTTTCTTATTGTGCGTAATGGTGGGTAATTTGAGTCATTAGAAGGCTGGATTGGTAGTGTGATATATGGTTTACAGTTGTAAAGATATAAGTTGCATATCTTCACAAGACCTCTATTGGATTATTACAAAAAGGGGAAGAAGATTACAGAGATATATGATTTGCAACTTATTAAATGTAGTGGCATGGAGATCTCAACTTAAGGGGAAGATTGTTTCATTTATAGAAGATCAAGATGCTGGTTTTGTAATCATCAAATAGGGGAAGATTGTTGGGAATTATATTGATTTGATGATACAAAACAATGATACAAAACAATGAAACAAGAATGAAACAAAAGGATCAAAGTCGACATTATGAAATTCTATAAGATGTAGGAGTACATGAAGATTCTTAAAAGATTTGGTCAAAGATATGAGGATAAATATGAGGAAGATTTGTTTCCTAATAAAATTAGTTTTCCTTGTAAAGTCTTATGGACTCTATTATATAAAGAGATCCATAGACATAGTTTTTAGTATCCTTGTATATGAAAAACATGTGTATACACAAAGTGTTAAAGATGTAGACGTCTAGTAGAATTGTTCTAGCCTTAAGGTCTTTGACCCTGTTACAGGTTGGTAACCGTTCTATATTGATCAAATAGAATTGGGGCTTGTATGTGTATGAAAAACCTTGTTTAATAACAACGATTCTTTGTTTGAATATTCCGCCTTTGTTATTATTTATCTTAGATTAGATCTAAACAATCTAGAGCTTAAACGATCTAGAACCTATCACATTCTATAGGTTCTAACATAAACTTTCGACTAAATAACTTGTTTACGTAAACTTTTACGTAGCATGACATTATATTTATTATTATCAAAACATGAAGATCATTAAATATAAATATCATTTTACGCGAATATTTGTATTAACAATCTCCCCCTTTATGATGATGACAAAATATAAACTCATGCTTATTTAAAGTTACTAAATAAGTGTTTAGTAGATGAGTTTACATATCTTCTCCCCCTTTTTGTCGAAGCAAAAAGTGTCGTTGAGGGGGTTCTTGCAAGTCTTGTCGTTGACGAATACAAAGTCACTTGATGACGAATGCAAAGAAAAAAATAACGACAAAGTTGCAAGTGATCCCCCTTGGTACAAAGCAAAGGAATCGAGCTATGGATGCATTGCTACAAAACAAAGTTAGTAGACAAGCAAATATATATATGACAATCACAAATGCACACATATACATTTTATGCAATAAAATCAATCATCAACACAACAAATAAAAATAATGTTAAATCCATTATAAGGGATAAAACATAAAATTTGGCATAAAAGCCATTACATAAAAATCCTAAATCTTGAGATATATCATTTTCCCATATAATCTGAGGGGTGAGGTGAGATTTACACACGGCTAATGCGGAAAGTAAGGTAGGTGTGGTAAAGGACTGAGGTGGTGTCGAATGTATGAGAACATGTAGTTGACATGGTTTCAGAGCATTAGGATTTCATGCCTTGTGGTGCTACAACATTAGCAAAACATGTTGTGGAGGTGAGGCATGTCATTTAGATGAACAAAATCCAAGATATTTAGAGGATTGGGAAAATCTTGATTTCCAAGATTTGGTGGTGGATGGTGAATGTTTTCAAGTGGAGGTGCATTGTTGTTAATGTTAACAAACAATGGTTGGGTTGATGGTAGTGGTTCAAATCCAGGTGGTGGATTTGGAAAACCGAGAGGTGGTAGTGAGACACGTGGTGGTGAAGATAGATTAGAAGGGCCTGGTGGCCAATTATCCATGGTTTGAGCATAGGGATCATTTGGTGACATTTAAGGTTGATGAAGTTCTTAAGGTTCAAGTTTTATCGGAATGACAAAACAAAGTTTAGGTGGAAGAGCAACGTAAGTTGGTGTCAGAGACTCACTTGGTGATGATGAAGAGGTGTAGTGTGTGCTTTTGCTAGAGATGGATTTTAATGAAGCTTGAGGTGGTGAAAGGGATTTCTTTCTAGGAGGTGGTGAAGGAGTTCTCTCATTTGGTTGTTCCTCACTTGAGGATGTGAGATTGACATAGTTTGGGTACTTGACACTTATTCTTGCGGTTTTTCTTTTGAAGTTTGGTGAATTTGTTTTGGATGAACTAGTCATAGTGATGAACTAGTAAGGTTTTAAATAAGAAATGTAAGGAAAATGTGAGGAAAATGGTGTTTGAGGATGATGATGATAAAGAAAAGGTGGTAATATGAATTGTATAATGGTTCTTGGATTATATAGAGAACATGTTATATCCTAAGGTTTAAGATCCCACATAGTATCATATAGCATGGTTATAAGATAAAGTAGAAAAAGTTAAAAATCAAGAAAATTCGAATTTTGGTGCCTGGCCTGGTGAGCCACAGATCCACCAAAACAATCTACCATATGGTGGATCCGTGGGTCGCATCTATCAACAAAAACGACCAGAACATCATTTTTCACCCCAAATACAAAACAAATCATTATGCAAGTACCATTATCATCTACCAAATATCATCCATGATTTAATATCATAAGACCATAACATAATAAAGAGACAGTACGTAGTTTCATCATCGACATGTACGCGTGCAAAAATTAGTAGTAAACAAAAATTATATCACAAAGAAAAACATTTAATAAAACACTTAAGATGTTTTACAAACAAGTCTTTCTTCAACGACACCCTTTCTTCAATAATTTTGCAAAGTTGTGCAATGCTCGTCCCAAGTTTTTGAACATCCCTCTTGTTCTCCCTTTGTTCCTTGGGACAATTGTTTGGATAATCCTTAGAGCCGCCTATTGATAAGACCTAGGGGGAAAGATTTAAGTAACTTAGGGCAGTCTCCATTATATCCGAAGGCCAGTGATTCGGGTTGAGGTGTGTGTGTGTGTGGACAATTGAGTGCGTTTCTAACTTTTCCTACATTCCTCTGTTCTGTTGGGAGGAGGTTGCGCGCCCTCCTTGGGTTGTTTTACCTTAAGGGAGGACATTTTCCTAGGTACAAGCTTTTAACGTGCATCAAATGGGTGTTGTGTCATGTTTGATTTAAGATTCTTGAAGAGACGAGTTAAGATCATCCCATATGGTAGAACTTTGTCTTGTCTAACCCTAAAAAAGTACATCCTCCTAATGATGAATTAGGCAAGGTTGAAGGGTTGTTCACTTTCAAGACAATACAACATCAAAACAATAACTTCTTGAGTGTGGTCTCTATTTCCTATGGCGGAGTAGACGTTTTCCCTAATGACAAGTTTACAAGGTCTAAGGTGCTCAAAAAGCTCATTTGTTTCGATTTGCGTTTTAGGCAACTTAGTGGATGATGTTCCCTCTGTTGTCTAGTTTTTCATGAAACTGTTCTTCTTGGATTAGGTTTATAATATCATCAAGATCAGATGTGGAAAGACGTTGCTGAGTTGTAAGGTTCAAATTTGCTCTTAAGGTTTCTCATGTTCATTCAAGACTCCCATTTTCATGAAGTAGATGCAAATACCTTGATTAGGGAGATGGGTAAGCTCGGCAAATTGTGCAAGGGAGAGGTTGAAGTGATGATTGTTGATAATGAATTGAATTGAGAAATGGTTGTTGGAGTCTCTTTTAAGCTTAAAGGTTTTGTAAAACTCAAAGATGAACCTAGGAAAAATGTGCTCATCTAGGGATAGCAAGCAATCAAAACCTATAGCCGCAAACTTAGCCACTAAGTCATCACTAAGATAATTATAGAAGGATGGGTCAATGGTTCTCCCTTCATGAAGATATCTACTTTCTAAAGCCCTATAGACATCCCTAAGTGCGTTGGACATGTTGGGATAATTGTAAATTTTTTGAGCATATGCACGAGTTTCCTTGTAGTCTTGTTGGTATTCACTTGGCATTTTGGTACCTACGTGATTTATAGTGATTTCAATAAGAAATAATTATAAATGATAATGACTCAATAAGTGAAAAATAAGATGTAAACGTGTTAATAAGCATTTGATGTGGGTGTGTGGTTTGCTTGACTCTAACAAAATAAAAATAGTGATAGTAATAATAATAAGCAAACCTTGATACACAACCTAAGTTTGATATTGCTCTAAATGAATGAATCAAACAATGCTTATGAGTTAACCATTTCGTATACACATTCAAGAGTCTTAATGCATGAAGAAAAAAAAAAGTTTTTGTGTTGTATTAGCAATGTAGTCTATCAACCCTTGTTTTGAAAAGTTCCTAGAAGTGAAAATCATAACTTGGTATTTTTGTCAAAAATTGATTCTTGGCGAATCGCTTCAATTATGCTTTTTGAGTATCAAAGTAGTTATACATTGTTATATCTTAGTTCTAATTGTACGAAAATAACAAGAAAAATTAAAACCTCCAAATTATGTGATTTGATCTAAATCAAAACCCTAGATATGAAATTAAATAGAAAATAAGATGAAATCACTTACAATAGTTGTTATAGATTGGTGATTTGTTGATGATCTTGTAGATAATATGCTTCAATTACCGATTTAAGTGATTTTTGTTTTAGGGTTTTAGTGTTTGAGTTCGTGGGTGTGTTTGTTTAATGTTTGTTGTGGTCTCAATTTGTTTAAAATTAGTTATTTACCCGCGATCTGTGATACACAGATCTACCTAAATAACGCACGGATCTGCATTTGGTGGATCCGTGATCCGCAAGTGTCCATAAAAATGGACATGGTTGATTTTTAGGCAAATTGAGATATGGTATAGTGTTTTTGGCAATTGAAGTATGTTATATATACTATTAGGAGTACGTGATATAATTTTCAGAGTCGACGTCCAAGTTTTGAACAAATCATTCAACTTGTCGTGAAGTTCCCGATGGAATTTCAACGTAGTCGATCCTATTAAGAGTGTGTTATCTTTTAGCATAAGTTTGACCATTGCTAATAACACAATCATTTGTGAACATTTTGACTCAACAAAACATCATCAACACAAATGTGCGTTGTAATTCGATGATTGTTCTTTTTATCCTTTCTATGGTCATTTTATTGATATTTTCTTAATCTAATAAAATTCTAATCTTGATTATGTTCACGATCGAAAGTTTTGTAATTGGAACTTGTAATGAGAATTAACATCTTTTGAATAATGATTAATTACTTCATTAAATTTCTGCTTATGATTATTTTTGAGATGATGGAGAATCACTATCCATGATAAGTTCCATCATTCCTAATCCTAATCTTAAGTAATTAAATACTTCACGTTTTAAAGGCTTAGTAAATATATCAGCTATATTATCCTCGGACGCAACTTCTCGATAGAAATATTGCCCTTTTGGACATTATCGCGTAGAAAGTGGTGACGTATTTCTATATGTTTAGTTCTAGAGTGTTTTATAGGGTTTTAGCTTAAGTCGATAGCGCTTTTATTGTCGCACATAATCAGAACGTCATCGAGACGTATACCGTAGTCGATGAGAGCTTGTTTCATCCATAGTGCTTGTTGACATGCCTTTCCGGCGGAGATGTATTCGGCTTCGGTCGTGAAGATAGCAAGGGACGTTTGTTTTTTAGCAAACCAAGATGTTAAACAACATCTCATGAACGTACAAACGCCACTAGTGCTTTTGCAATCAACGTAATCGCCTGCGTGGTCGGAGTCGACATAAACTATAGTTTCTATTTTGGTTCCTTTCGGATACGATAATCCTAGGTGACTAGTTCCTCTAATATATCTAAATATACGTTTAACGGCTTCTAAATGGGTAGTCTTAGGATTTTCTTGGAAACGAGCACATAAGCAAACACTAAACATAATATCAAGCCTACTAGCAGTTAAATAAAGTAAACTACCAATCATACCTCAATATTTAGAGCTATCTACGGAGTCGGCTTCATCGTCTTTAGTGAGCTTAATCTTTGTTGACATCGTCATCTTGGTTGGTTTGGAATCTTCCAATCCGAATTTTTTTAACATCTCCTTGATGTACTTGGATTGATTGAAAAATATTCTGTCTTCTATTCGTTTGATTTGAAGACCTAAGAAGAAGTTCAACTCGCCCATCATACTCATCTCAAACTCGTGGTGCATGATTTTCACAAAATCATCACATAAGTTTTGACTCGTGGAACCAAATATAATGTCCTCGACATATATTTGAACAATGATAAGGTGTGACTTTGATTTCTTAGTAAAAAGTGTGTTATCGACCATTCCCATTGAATACTCGTGTTTTATCAAAAATGCTTTTAGTCTATCATACCAAGCTTTAGGAGCTTGCTTAAGACCATATAAAGCCTTCTTAAGTTTATAAACATAGTTTGGTTTTTGAAAATCAATGAACCCCGGAGGTTGAGCAACATAAACCTCTTCATTTATAAAACCGTTTAGAAAAGCACTTTTTACATCCATTTGATATAGTTTAAAATCATTTGCATAAGCAATAGCAAGAAGTATTCTAATTGACTCTAATCTAGCCACCGAAGCATATGTTTCATCATAATATATACCTTCTTGTTGATTATATCCTTGTGCCACTAGTTTAGCCTTATTTCTAGATACTATACCATTTTCATCTAATTTATTTCTAAAGACCCATTTTGTTCCTATAACGAATTGACTTATAGGTAAAGTGACTAATTCCCAAACATCATTAGCTAAAAATTTATTTAGTTCTTCTTGCATGGCTATAATCTAACTTTCATCTTTTAATGCTTCATTGACATTTTTGGGTTCTATTGTAGATATAAAACAAAAGAAATTACTATGATTTTGGGCTTGAGACCTTAATGTTCTTTGATTAAGATTTCCTATGACTTGATCTAGTGGATGATTCTTGGACTCCTTAATGTTAACAATTTTGTCAACTTCTATCGACTCATCTTCTTCATTATTATTATTTACTACTTTGGTATTTCTTTTAATAGCTTCTTCTTCACCAACATCATCCTTAACCAATGGTGATAATTTGGTAGGAGGAGGACTTTCATTGAATGTCATGTTGAGTGATTCTTTGACTTTCAGAGTGTTTATTTAATACTACATAAGCTTTACTATTTTGAGAATACCCTAGAAAAACACCTTCGTATGACTTTGGGTCAGACTTGGTTAGACAGTCTTAGTATTTCAAGATGAAGCACGTGACTTCTAAATACTTTGAATATTTAAAGAGGTTTCCTTCCTCTAAAATATTTATAAAGGGTTTTTCCTATATTGTCGAATTAATATTCTATTTAGTATATAAGTGACGAATCGGATGACATTACACCAAACTTTCTGTGGAAATGGATTGTTCATTAAGCATATCCTAGACATCTCTATGTATAGTCCTATTCTTTCTCATCTAATACCCATTTGATTATGGGGAGTATTGGCTCCGAGAAATTTATGAGTAGTGCCTTGTGCATCACCAATAGCATCCGAATTGTACTTCATTATTAAATCCTGACCAGATACGTTCTAATAGCAATTATAGGAGCTACGCTGGTTGGTTTGTATTTTCTTTCTTAATATTCAATTTCTCAAAAGCTTCATTCTATTAGTCTTTAGAAATCTTGTCCTGTATGTAGAATAGTCATCTACTCTAATAAGGTGTATAAATATCCTCCATAGCTTTTAAATAGACGGATGGACCAAATAAGTCCATATGCAAAATTCTAAGCTCTTTTAGTGGATAACTATATTTTTAGCTTTATGGACTTACGTGAGCTTGGCTTCCCAATTTTTTAAAGCATCGCAAAACGTTTATCATAATGTAGCTTTGGTAAGTTTCTAACTAATTCCTTAGCAAAAACGAGTTGAATTAAACGATATTAGAGTGACAAGTATTCTATGATAAGGTTGAATTATCCACTACAGTGGCGGACTTAATTTGTCTTGACGACTTATTCCTAATTTCATTACGTATAGACCATTTTTCCTAATTTTATTTCATATGATTTTACCATCTTTAATTATTTCACTACCTTTTTCCGTGAAAAAGACTTGACACTTATTGTCACAAATTTGACCAACACTAAGTAAGTTAAAAGCTAAGTTATCTACGTGTTCTATATTAGATATAGTGAGAGAGTCATTAGAGATCGTACCTTTGCTTATGATCTTTCCTTTCAAGTTACTTCCAAAAACAATGTTACCACCATCGTATGCTTTATAGGTAGGAGAATAAATTCTTGTTCCTGTTCTATGTTTGGCAGCAACCACTATTCTTTGAATCCATCATCCGGTTTTCTAGTATGTTTCAAGCATGCTATTTTAACAAAAATAAAATTAAGCGTTTGGTCCCTAATATCTTATGGGTCCAAAAATATTAGTGTTGTACATCCTTGAATTTATTGCAATTGAGTGGGATATTAAAATGGGATACAATTTCCCATATGTACAAAGCTTTGATTTTGTTGGTTGTTTTAATTCATAGGATGATGAATTGGTTGTCTAGAGTTTCTCCTAGATTGAGGTGTGTTGTATCTTGATTTAGAAGAAATGTTTCTTCTAGGTGGAGGTGTTTTTGGTTTTAACATTTCTCTTAGTGAATTAGCGCTTTTATCAAATTTAACAAATTTAACTTGAGTTTCCTTAAGTTTAGCGTTTTCCGATTTAAGTTCTTCACATGACTTACACGCAATCTCAATTTCTTTACTTCTCTCAAGTTTCTTAATTTTCTCGTTCAATTCTAAAATTTCTTTTTCTAAAAGATCTCTTTTAGTTTTCAAAATTTTATTCTTGTTAATGATTTTTAAGCTAATTTCACATAAGCTATCGTATTCTATTTGCATACTATCATTATCAAGAGAAGATGCGTTATCACTATAATAAGAAGAGTTAAGAGTTACCTCATTTGACGATTGAGCCATGAGACAAGTTTCATCGTTAGTTTTGTCTTCGGCGTCATTTTCGCTATCGCTCCAAGAACCTCCAATGAAGGCCTTTTGATCTTTGTTGCGAGATGGTTTTGGACAATCGCCAATGAGATGATTTGGATCACCGCATCTAAAACATTTTCGGTCACTCTTTCCTTTCTTCTCATCCCTTTGTCGGAATGACTTCTTTTCTTCTCTTGGTTGCCTAACAAATTTACCCTTTCTTCTAAAGAACTTTTTAAAGTTCCTTACGGCCATAACATATTCTTCGTCATCGCTTCCGGATGTCGAAGTTTCATCATCACTAGACTCTTTCTTAGCTTTCAAGGCGATGGACTTAATTCTTTCCTTTTTGCCTTTATAAATTTCAGAATCTTTTTCCATGACTACTTCATGTACTTTTAGATTGCCGATAAGCTCGTCTAGAGCTAGTGATGACAAATCTTTTGATTCTTCAATCGCCATGACCTTTGCTCTCCATTTAGGATGTAGAGCCCTAAAAAACTTTCTAACATAGTTCTTGCTAGAGAAACCTTCATCAAGAGCTTTAAGACTAGTAATAATAGTGTTAAATCTAGCAAAACCGCTATCAATAGATTCTTCTTCAAGGATAGTAAATTGTTCATATTGTTGAACAAGAAGATAAATTTTATTATCCTTTACTTGGATATTACCTTGATGTGTGATTAACAACGATTGCCAAATATCTTTAGCCGTTTTACACATAAAAATTCTTTTGTATTCCTTTTTAGGTAAAGCATTATAAAGAACCATTTTAGCTTCATTATTTTTAGCAAGTTTCTTTTTAAGATCGTCGGATTGTTCTTCAAAAGCAACAACCTCTAAAATTTGGGTTTCTTTGTTTCTAGCAACCGGTGGAAAATCACCATTCAAGATAATATGCCAAAGATCTAAATCTTTTGCTTTCACATAAGTTTCAAATCTATTTTTCCAATATATAAAATGATCACTTTCAAAAAGAGGTGGTCTTTTCATAGATTGCCCTTCTAGATATTTATCCGAATCCATAGATCGATTCAAGCTTTAATGTACAATATACGTTAAAGATCTTGGGTGACCTTGGCTTCTGATACCAATTATGGAAACTAGAAGGGGGGTTGAATAGTTTTTACCATTTTAAATTAAAACTTAGATTATCGACTTATGTGAACTCAAGAGATATACACAAGTGTATATGATAGCGATGCAATAAGTAAATAAGTAATCTATGAAATATGAACAAGTAAAGATAAGAAAGATCAAACCGATGACACAATGATTTATAGTGGTTCAGCTACAAAGCTCCTCTTCGCCCTACTTCACTCCCCAAGTACCCAACTTGAGAGTTATCTTCACTATGTCAACAAGCTCCCTTTAGGCGGAGAAAACCATACACGTCTCTTACACTTTTTTTGGTACTAAGCTAAACACCGAGTTCTACTTCGAGATAGAACCAATCTAACACACTATGTATTTTGAGGCCTAAATGATAACCTATCATACACATATGATACACACAACACACAACACAATATATACAAGATGAATGATTATCACAAACGTGATGACACAACTAAACTATTAACACTTGAAGCTTGACGTCTTCTTGAGTGTTCTTCACTAAAGAGTGAAATGAGTTGATCACTTGTAATGGATTATGTAACAAGTATAATGATCAAAGAATATAAAAGATAAAAGATGTATGTGAAAAATATTTGTCAAGAGTTATTTTAAAATAAAGACTTAAGGTTGCTATTTATAGGCAAACCTTTGAAATTCAAATGATGTCCCAAACAGCTGGATGGTGCGACCCACGGATCCACCATCAGCTGGATCCGTGCCTTGTTACGGTGGATCTGTCCGAGGAGCTGGGACAACATTTGTCATTTTATGATTAACCCCAAATCTATACAAAATATTGTTTTGTACTTATTAAAACTAGTTTAATAGATTCTTCTAGAACAAAATATTTCTTATCACCAATAAGGAAAGATTTTCTAGATTTGGGAAGATTTGAAAAGATTTGGAAAGATTGTTTCCACTTATGGTTAATCTTATTTTGTCTTACATGATTAATATAACTAGCTTATAATTAATCATGTGTTAACTTAAATCATTTGATTAGAAAGGGTTTATGCAAATGATAATATTTTTCTTTGATCATTGATGTGTGTTTTCCAAGCTTTAAATTTATAATAACTAGAAATACCGATTTTTACTAAAAACACAACATTCGGGCAAGTATACCCTATTCGAGTGTAATATAGTTTAGGTAAGTCCAGGTCGTTCCACGGGAATTGAAGTTTTCACAGTTTATAATTAAGGTGCTAAGGTTAATAAGATTGTCACAGATCAAATTAATCAAAACGTACATAAATTGAATATTGCAAAGAAAGTGATTATAATAATAAAGTGGGATGAGTTTACATTTTCTCTCCCCCCTGGTTTTGTCAGAAGCAAAAAGTGTTGTAAGTCTTCCTTGCATGCCTTTGTTTGGACGAATGCTAAGTTGACTTGGTGACAAATGCAAAGTACAAAAATAAAGATTATATCAAGTGGCTACCCCTTTAGGCGATACTCCCCTCCTTGCTCGGGCACCAAGGAATCGAGCTATGGATGTGTGCTACAAAACAAAGTTAGTAGACAAGCAAATATATATATGACAACCACATATGCACACATATACATTTTAACACAATAAACATCCATCATCAACACAACAAAATGAAATAATGTTAAATCCATTATAAGGGATAAAACATAAAATTTGGCGTTAAAGCCATTACACAATAATCTTAAACTAGAAAAAGAAAACAATTAAAGATCCTAAATTTTGGGATAAATGTCATTTTCCCATATAATCCAAGGGGCAAGGTGAGATTGCTATGCGGCTAATGCAAAAAGTAAGGTGGGTATGATAAAGAGCTGAGGTGGTGTCGAATGTATGAGAACATATAGTCGACACGGTTTCGGAGCATTTAGATTCCGTGCCTTGTGGTGCTACAACATTGACAAAACATGTTGTGGAGGTGAGGCATGTCGTTTGGATGAACAAAATCTAAGATGTTTAGAGGATTAAGAAAATCTTGATTTCCAAGATTTGGTGGTGGATGGTGAATGTTTTCAAGTAAAGGTACATTGTTGTGGAGGAGAGGTGTGTTGTTGTTAATGTTAACAAACAATGGTTGGCGTTTGAAAGACAAGTGGTACAAATCCCGAGTGGAGGATATGAAAACAGGTAGTGGATCCGTAAATACGTGGTAGAGGATAAGGATTAGAAGGGCCCTGTGCCAATTATACATGGTTTTGAGGCATAAGGGGATCATTTGGTGATATTTGTAGTGGAGGAAGTTCTTGAGGTTCTTCTTTTATTGGAATGACAAAAAAAAGTTTAGGTGGAGGTGCAACGTGAGTTGGTGTCAGAGACTCACTTGTTGATGATGATGAGGTGTAGTGTGTACTCTTGCTAGAGATGGATTTTGATGGAGTTTGTGGTGGTGAGAGGTATTTCTTTCTAGGAGGTGGTGAAGGAGTTCTCTCATTAGGTTGTTCCTCACTTCAGGATGTAAGATTAATATAGTTTAGATACTTGACACTCATTCTTGTGATTTTTCTTTTGAAGTTTGGTGAATTTGTTTTAGATGAACTAGTCATGGTGGTGAACTAGTGAGGTTGTTTATGAGAAATGTGGAGAAGATGTAAAGAAAATGGTGTTTGAGGATGATGATTGTTGATCCCACTTCAATGGATTTTTTAAATTCAGTGTATATTGTTAAGTATCGTTATGCAAAGTTAAATCCTACACAATTATGGTAGAAAATTTGTAAAATATATCAAAGATTATGTGGAATCTAATCTTTGATCAATAAGAAGAATATGCAATAGAACAGTAATTCTAATGAATACATAGATTAACAAACAAAGCTTCAATATATTAATACGAATACTCTAACTAGTATTAGGGTTACAAAACCTTGAAGCTATAAACGATTATCAAAAAACAAAAGATTTCTAGATATTCTAACTCAATGGGGCCCCCCCTAGAACCTCCTTATATACAACCAAAGAGTCCCTATCGATTTACAATATATTCCTAAAACTTATAGTATTCACTATACATCTATTCATAAATAACAAATACTTATCAAACGTAAGTAATCTTGATCTCCAATCAATTCTTTACCGTTTCTCTGATAGTCTTTGATCTTTCTCTGTCCCAACCCCATAAACTCTTCGGCAGTTGTAAATCTTCCAGCGGTAGTAAACTTTTAACCAGCACATTAACATAAACCACCAACAGTAGTAACTATTAAAATTTCCTAGCTAGTACTAACATATACTAGCAGTAGTAACTAGCAGTACTAATATACACTAGCAGTACTAAGTTACACTAGCAGTAGAAACTACTTAGCATATTTTTCATTATCTTTGTGCTAGCAGTAGTAACACACACTTGAGCAGCAGTAATCTAAGATTTATCAAGAAGTCTTTTAAAATCCCAACAATCCTCCCTAAACTTGAATAATTTTATCTTCAAAAGCACAAGTTTTTTCATTAAAAGTTTTTAATAATCACCAGAGGATGCTTCCAAACACTTCCACTGATTCTGATCTTGTTTTATGATGAGCTTATGAAGTAATACACATTTCATTCCAATGATGAGCTTACAGCTTCTTATTCAGCATATTTGTGATTGTAGCAAGTGTAAGGGGATATCTCTTCTCTACCAACATAAAGACATGCAGATTTTGAAACCTCACAAAGTGTACTCCACAAGAATCAAATAGCTTCCAAACCAACACTTTATTTCCTTATAAATTCCTCCACACTATATCTTCTACATGATGTTCAAACATTTTCTTTAGATCACCCCCATAGCACTCTCTCATAGCCCTCTTCTGGCCTTGTATATCCATGCTTACTTTTTACCAATTTCCATAAAAGTTTCAAATCTTCCCTGTCAAAGCTTTTAAGCATCTAATAAAAGCTGAAATACCTCTTTGAATCTTCCTCACTCTTATAATTTGATAGTAGCTGATATTTCCTTCTTTAAGGATCTTCCAGTCAACAATGCTTGGAGGCTTAGTAGCCAAAGGAATAGCATCAACTGTTACTTCCTCTTCCTAAGGAATGATTTCCCATAAGACTCCTTGTATCTAGCTGCTTTTGATCCATCATCTATCTTTGCTTTAAGTAACCTCTTGTTCTAGCTCATCTCCTGCTCTTTTTGAACTACCTTCTGTCACTTCTGCTTCAGCTTTCTTGGAACTCTCTTCCATCACTTCAGTTCTATAGTCAACAAAGGTGTTCACCCTCTTAAAGGCTTTGTCAAACAGTTCTTTGATAGAATCAAAGCCTTCAGATCTCAAGTCTTTGTGCTTCCAACCTTCCATGTTCTTAAGATATGTAATCATGGTCTTCTTCTGTTGAGCTTTGGTTGGTGGTTTGTTCCTTTGTTCTTCTACTCTCTTTGCTGCAAAGTGTTTTCTTCTTTTCTCTAAGAGTTGTTGAAATTTAAGTTAGTCCCTTTTCTTCTCAATGGTCCCAACCCTTCTTGTTCTCCTTGCTATTCCAATCGTTTTAGCTAATAACTAATCATCCTCAATCTTTGCTCTAATATCATTCCATTCTCAATTAAACATCATTGCTTGCTTGTGCTTGTTTTCAGCTTTTTCTAATGTAAGTCTTGCTTCTTCTTCTTCTTTAGCTTGTAGCCTAAAGGCAAGTTATTCATCAAGCCTGATTTAATCTTTCTTCTTTATAGGTTTCTCAGGCTCTTTCATGATACCTTTACCCTTGTCCTTTGATGGTAGTTGTTGAGGTCTTGTTCTTGTTGTAGATTCACTCTGTTCACCTATTACAACCCCTTTGACTTTGGGTTTTGCAGTTTTGAAATCTATTAAAGTCTGAGCAAGAGTCAATTCATCAGCAATAGTAACTACTTCACCAACAGTAGTAACTGGATCAGTGGTACTAACTTCCTTTTCAGCCATATCCTGTCCTGCAAACACTTCTTTATCATCAAGAACATCTGAATCAAACATTAGATCATCACCACACATCCCCTAAGTTTCATCAACCAATGTAATCTCTACATCTTTATCAATGTCATCAATTTTCTTCCCCTATTTGGATGCATCCTCCTAATCACCCAAACTAGCTTCATTAGAGGAAACTACTCTTGCAGATCTACCAACCTTGTATAATCTTTTGAGCTTGTGATCTCTTGAGCTTGAGTAGTCTTTGTGTTCTCCAGGTCAATAACTCTATTTTGCAAGTTGGTACATAATTCCATCAATTCCTTAAGTGTAGATACATTCTCAGACCTAGGTTGAGCAATTGTATCCCCCATGGTTTCTTGGCGCCTGGCACCACCACCTGAACTAGTTCCTGAGGAACTTGGTTCATTAGGTGTTCCCTTGGATTTGGTCTTATTGATGTTACCCATATCCTGCTCTGCATCTAAGCTAGTAGCAGTAGTGGCAGCCCTTTCCAAACTGTCATCCATCTCCTCATTGAAAGCCTCATCTGCAACATTGTCTATAGGACCACTAGACTGAGGTATCTCAGTTTCCTTTCTCTTTGTCTTCCTAGGTCTTTGTTTCTTTTGGGGTTGTGATGTTGATGGTTTAGTAATAATGGGTGTGTGACGGGGATCAGTGGGAATTGCTAAACCTTTACCCATATCAGTTTGATCTTGTACCACCATTGTTTGAAATAATGGTGTTTCCCTTCCAGAAAAGCCTTTTCCTACCCTTCTCATGTTTTAAAAAATCTTCTTAGTATGAGAAGGTGTGACAAAAATCCTGTTGTGAGTTGACATCTCACCAACTTGTTGGTCCAAAAAGACTTGTACAAACCTTGGATACATAAAAAATTTGTTCACATTATCCAAGTTCTTCACCATACTTTCAAATATGTACTTTGAAAAGTTAAACTTTTGGTTTGTAGCTAAACAGATTATTTCAGAAGCCATAGTGCTACTAAATTCATTCCATGCAGTAGTCTTAGCACTTAGGCATTGCAAAATAGTATGAATAAGGAATTTCCATTGTGGGGAAAAGAATGCCTTATAGAAAGTTAACTTCTGTGAAAGTTTTTCATACCTCATTCTTGTAAGTTCTTCAAAAGTGGTAGCATTAGGCAAGCAATTCGTACCTTCCTCATCATCTAGTTGAAGGTCACGTCTAACAGATGCTTTAGTAACAATTATCTTATTTCCATCCACTAGGGCTTGTAACTGTACTTCCCCATTGATTGTTTTTACCTTGACAGTAGCCCATAATTGTTCAATACATGAAGTATAGATTTAGGATTAACCGTTAGTGCATACTTGATAGTGTGTGCAATAAGAAAATCCACTATCTGCTCAAACCCTTTACTTTTGAGCGGTTTAGGCAAAAACACGACTAAATTGTGAGTATTTCCCAACAAACTGTAAGGTTGTACCATTTGTGTTTGGTTTTGATGATGAATGATGAAATTGAGTTAGGGTTTGTGATTAGAGAGTATATGATTGAATGAAATCGATTAAATGAGTGAATGAAACCCTTAATCAAAGTATTTATGAAACTACCCTCAATAGCATTAACGTGCACCAGCAGTTGTAAGTTATGTCTAGCAGCATTAACTCTCAATAGCAGTAGTAAGTTTATGCCTGGCAGTATTAACTTTCACCAGCAGTATAGTTTTAGTGCCTAGCAGCATTAACTTTTCCCAGAAGTATAATTTAGGCCTAGCAGTAAAATAACTTTGAATCACCGGGAGCATAACACCCAATTCCATTCTAATCAGCTTTCTCCAACATCAATTCACATTTTAGCTCACAAAAACTCTCTCTGTTTTTTGATCTCTCAATCTTTTTTACTCTCAATCTCTTCTTAAAATTTTTAAACAACTCTCTTTTCTGTTTTTGTCAACTTACCACTTCTCTCAAGTTCTTTTTTTTCCCTCACCAAATTAATTCCTATCTGTTTTTATTTCTCAACGCTCCTCTTCTGTTTTAATTCTCAACAATTCCTCTTAATTCTTTTTCTCACCCAAAATCACTTTATCTATTATTCTTTCACACAGCTTCTCTTTTCTGTTTTTATTCTCAACAACTCTTCATTTCTTTTTATCTTACCATTTTTTTCATAATCAAGACTTTTTAAGATTGAGCATTCCAATTCTAGCAATCAAATATTGAAATCTACTTACATCAAATGCTTTTGTAAGCAAATCTACGACATTCTTGTGAGTATGAATCTTGATCATTTGAGTTAGCTTCTTTTCATTGGAATCTCTGATAAAGTGATGTCTAATCTCAATGTGCTTTGTTTTTTTTAATGAAAAACAGGGTTCTTAACTATGCATATAGTACTCTCATTATCATATAATCTTTTGTAAGGCATAAAGTTTACCCATAATCAAGCAATTGATTTTGAATCCAAAGCACTTAGCCACAGCAACTTGAAGCAGCTACATATTCAGCCTCTGTTGTGGAATTAGCAACCACAGTCTGCTTCTTTGCACTGCCATGAAATCAATCTACACCCAAGGAATTAACAACCTCTTGTTGTAGACTTCCTATCCAAGCTTACTCCAGCATAATCACTATAGTATATGCTACAAATTAAAAGTGAATCTTTGAGTACCAAAGGCCCAATTTTAAGTTGACCTTTTAAGTAATCAAAATATTCTTCACAGCATGAAGATGAGACACTTTGGGTTGACTTTTGTATCTTTGCACAGGCACAACTGCAAACAATATCAGATCTGAAGAAGTAAGATTAACATCAATGAACCAATTCATTGATCTATATAAATGAACATCCACTTCTTCACCATCTTCATCCTTGAGCAAAGGCTTTTGAGTTTCCATAGGTGTGCTTGCTGTCTTGACATCAGTAAAACTAAATTTCTTCAAAATCTCAGTCACATACTTGTCTTGGCTGATAAAAATCCCATCATCCTTCTGCTTTACTTGCAGTCCTAAGAAGAATGTGAGTTCGCCCATAGAACTCATTTGAAACTTCTTATGCATCATCTTCTTAAACTCTATGCATAATGACTTTTTTGTAGAGCAAAATATGATATCATCTACATACACTTGAACTAACAGAATATCACCTTTGTCCCTTCTGATAAAAAAAGTCTTGTCGATCTTTCCTCTCTGAAATCCATTGTCTAACAAATACGTTGACAAGGTTTCATACCAAGCTCTGGGAGCTTGATGCAGTCCATAAAGTGCCTTTTCTACTTTGTATACTGGTATGTGCTTAATTACACATACCATTTTCCATTAAAAACAGACTTAAATGACCAAAAACGTACCAAAAATACATTGTATTTGTGTGTTTTTTACTTATATTGTGCAGGAAACGAATATCTGACAAAAGGACGAAAAACGAAGCCAAAATGACAAAACCGAGCACGAGAATGAAAAGAGCGCGAAAAGTCAAGTCAAGTCAAAGCCAGTTAAAGTCAAAGATAAAAAAGAGTCAAAGTCAACCTCGGGACACAGAAGTGGAATGAGCATCAAAAAAACGAACCTAAAAACTAAAAAATGTCAAAGTGGACCAATCCGTACCCATTTTAGTTGGCCGGGTCAGACCACTACACACTTATAAACTTTAAAATCCCATTTAATCCAAAACCACTTACCCGGACCCAATCCAAAACCTCTTTTAATATTAAAGCCCAAACCTAGGCCCAATCCCCACATAACAGCGTTAAGCCCCAAAACCCTTTTCAACTTAACTACCATTAGTCCTTTAGGCACATTCAATGCAATAAAGTCATACTCCCTCAAGGACTTAAATTGCCAACCCCTTAAAACTTACATCACCACAAAGGACCATCTATGTAACTCATCTAAATAAGATGAGGGGCCAAGCCTGTCATTTCCCTAAACTTTTAGCCAGTATCCCAAAAACCTTTTTCCCGCCTTAACCCTGTTCTCCCATAGTTTTCCCTATCCCATGCACCACGACAAATCAATATCACACACCCCCAAAACCATAACCCCACAATCACATGGGCTCAAGAGATAAAAGGATTGCTACCTTGGCAATCCCATGCTTCCTGATTAGACAAATATAGAAGACAAGCAAATCAAGGGTTAAGATTGAAAGGCTTGGGGATCAAGATAATTGAAGGGCTTAGATGAGACTTGGAAACTCCTCACAGAAGAGACACAACAAACACAACTCAAAGCCTCACAA